>APFE031402251.1:144561-162014 GCA_000404065.3 Pinus taeda | reverse complement strand
GGTCTCCCAATATATACTCGACGGTACATGGGAGCACAAGTCCGTACTGGCACTTGCCGTCTCAGAGTGGAGGAATCACCCAACCAACACTGAAAACAACAGTTACCAGGCTTTATGACGCCGGAATACATCTCTAGCCTAGACCTCTAGATGTTGTGCGTTAAGTTCCAAAGCGTTGTTAGATTCACTGAATTTATTTTAAATCGATCTTGCTTAACAATTTGCCTTTCAGGTTCACCGCGTGATGTGTATATAATTCCTAAAATGCAGTCTAATATGATAAACAAATGTTTAATCTTCTTTCAGCAATGAAAATCCTAGCTACTAAGGGAAGAAAGTCAATAATATTTTCTTCACAGAGCACAGAGCACACGCTAAATGCACAGTCCTAAATCAAACCAAGCTGTCGAAATGCAAATGCACATGCATGTATTTGTTTTTAGCTTTCTTAATGTATGAATGATGTTAAGAAAGCTATGTGCAAATCTGAATTACTTTTAAAGCGACAGTACTCAACAAAATTCTTTTTCAAAATGAAGCGAAAGCAAGAGAGACACTTTGCGATTTTGAAATGAAAATTGCTTTTTGACACTTTAAAACTACTAATTCAAATCCTATGCAATAGTAACTGTATAATCGACTATCAAGAACAATGGAATTATTTCCTAAAACTGAAAACGACAGCTACAAAACTTTCAGATCTAGAGACGACAATTTGATTATGCTATTTTTTTGCAAAAGAGAACTGAAAATGACGCACAATACATAAAAAACATTTACAGTTCTTTGCACTAAGGAGGCAGAATAATGCAAGAGAAGGGGGTTTTCACAGAAACAAACTGACTACAGATAACAAAACTCCTGAATAGGACATAAAACAGTGAGAAAAAACCACAGTCCGAGGGTAAATTTAATCCTCCCTGACCATCACACCTGTTACACAGTGAAACCAGTATGCAGCGCACCTACTGCACTTGGGAAGTGTGATGCATATAGACTGCCTTGAAGGCAGGGTGCGATGGTACCAGTGTGAGACTTCAAATAGGTTTTCACTCACAATTTGCAATTCAGTTTAGGTGTTTAGGCTTAGTAAATAATATTCAGTGTATGTAAAACACAGGGGTGATCTAAAAAGGTTACTAGAGCCACCACTTAGGGCAATTAGATTGCTTGCAGATCTATTGTTTAATTCATAAACAAAACCCGGAGATAGACTGAAGCAACATTGATCTACTTTGCATTTGTGTAACAAATGCAGTTCGAAGGCTAGTTGGCTTGACTTCAGGCTCCGTTTGTAAGTTTATGAAAGAAACAAGGATAGATAAGCTAACAAACAATCTAGTCACTCCCTAGCGGAGTCGCCATTTTGTTACCGGGAATAGTGTCCACTCAGATGCTGTTATTCCCACTAAGATGGGTGGCTATCTTAGAAACAAACAAGGAAAGTATACTATTTTTTCTTTTATGAAAATAGAAAAGAGGAGCATCAAGAAGACCGACCTTAGTCTTGTGTTCGATTTCCTCTCCTTCTTGATAGAGCTTCGCCGCTTCTTCTTCGTCTGCCCAGATTCAAAAAGAACCTGTGGAATCACAACAACATACTACTATCGAAGAAACAAAGATCTATATTCATAAATAACATAGGATCAAATGTGTGTTAACCATATAAATGCATATATAAACAAGTACACAAGAATATGGAAGAAAGCAAGAATAGCTTTATTAAGATGAAAAGTAGCAAGAGGATTACAACCATATGTTCTAACCCAACATCATCCTCCAGCTAGGAAGCCCTTCTTCACCTCAAGCAAAGATTAGATCACCCAACACTATGAATGTACACCGGAAAACCAACAACACTTCTCCATACGATACAAAATTCTAGCCTCTAGATCTCTGTGATGAGGGATCCATATATAGATGAATACAGAGAGGTGAGTCATCTTTTGGGATCTTGATTAGTGTCCTCTCTCTGATAGTTTCTACTTCCACTTGGAGAATGATGATCTCTTACTCATCCTTGGTCGAAAATAGAGAGGCAAGTGTCAGAGGGGAAGCTTTTGGAAGATTCCATGATCTTCCACCTCGCATTTTTGTCTCTGCCATTTGTCCATTCTTGACCATTGCACCCTATAGAGGAGAAAATTAGTATGCATCGCACCTTGTACAATGGGAAGGTGATATGCATCACACCCTCTGCATTGAGCTTTCAGTATGGTCTAGTTTTGGCCATTTATGAGTAGTTTTCAGTGGAGAACTTCTGGGAGATGATGTAATCAGCTGACCTTGTTCCTTTAGGTAGTGAAGCAACAATTTTAGGGACTTAGGAGCCCTCAGTTTATGGACATTTATGATTGGGGTTGAAGTGCCCAAAAATGTCTATAACATTGGGGTTGTGAACGGAGGTGTGATTCCTCCGGAGGCGCCTGTGTGTGGTGCCTTGATTACGACAAGGAGTGCCCAAGTTGGGCAAACGACACGATCGTGAGATGAGGTGAACGAAGGGTTGGTGAGTCATGCGGCGACTGTGTGGAGGCATTGACGAGATGGGCAATCGAGTTTGCCGAAGTTGGAAATTTGGCTAAGTGTAAATTTGGGGTTTCCCAAGATTTAACTTGTACTTACAAAAGAAGATTATATATATTGATTCGGGCAGACTCGTATTACAGGGAGTTGCCCCTCCCTTTATACTTTTGTGCATTTATATTGTATAATGTTATTTATGTGAATGTTATGGGCTTTCACTGTATAAAGGACAAAGATAATACTTGGTAACAAAAAAATAAACTAAGTATGAATGTTAGGCGTAGTCTACAATCATAAGTATTGGTGAAAAGAAAACAGTTGGTAGTGTCACACCTCCCTATAAGCGGTTGAAAGACTACCGCAGGTGTAGGGGCATGACAGGTGGTATTAGAGCAGGCTGATGACTGGGTTGATGATGAAGTGCTGATCCCACTGCACTATCGTGACAGGTGGTATCAGAGCTAGTGCTAGGGAGTTGGTGCTGGTGAACTGAATCAAGGAGCTGATTCTACGAAGACCAAAGACTTGAAAGGAAGTTCAAGCTTTGTAGGTAACAAGTGGAATATCAGGGTGATTTAGGTGAATGGTGAAACATGTTTAGTAGAGGTGAAGATTTGTGCTTGGGCCAGGCTGAATGACAAGGCATGGCAGGTTTGGAAGAAAGCGAAGGGAAGCTCTTGCTTACCTTATACATTTTGAAGTGGATGAAAGAAGAGAATCCTCAGATTCGAGAGGAACTTGAAGTCTTGGAAAAGAATGTTGAAGATGAACTTCTTCAACTTGGTTGGACAATGGAGCAAGATGAAGTTGCAGATTGTGCTGACAAGGAAGAGGAAGCCATGATAGCTGAGGATGTTGCAGATGTGACAACAATGGAGGATGAACTTGAGATTGATCAAGTTGGACCAGGATCATGCAGTTTGCAGACATGGATGGATGAGGATACTCATATGGAGGAGTCTCATGATGAAGAAGTAAGTATTGATACTTGTGTTTCACTTGAGCATTTGGTAGATGAATCGTATGTAGGGAAGAGCAAAAGTAGTTTGTCGATGCTAGGGAGGATCTTACCACGGATGTCTATGATGAGACCTTGTGCGGAGAAGCAAGGATTTTTGATTGTTGCAGGACTTGTTGGGGTTGTTTGTGACCTTATGATAGAAGGTGCAAAGGCACATGACAAGGGAGGAACATGATGATCGTTGCGGAAGAATGGGTCATGCTTTAGCCACATGGAGAATTGGCTAAGTGCCCGACATGACTCATGGATAGATTGAGGAGGGCACACACTTGAGGTACGATGATGCTTGGGTGGACTTCTCATGGCCGAGACTAAGAGGAAGTCTTGGTGGAACCTTTAGTGGGGGGGCTATGATGGAAGGGACTCATGATGATGATGATATGGTTGGGTGACCGAGTTCACTAGACCAAAAATTACAGACTTGGATGAAGATGACTGATTGTTGTGATGGGTCTACGTGGTTGGACTACATGGGAAACTTAGTCATGGACCTCGGGTTGGAGACATGGAGCATGGCAGTCTTATGTAGGGACATTGTGCAGGAGCACTTGTAGAGGTGTCACTTATGGGCATCCAATGAGGAGTGCCAAGGCAGGGATGTTGTGTAGGTGGACTTGCTGATATGACATGGGTACATATTATTTATAAGCTGATGGAGAGGTTGTGCACTTATGTACAACAAGGCAATGGACTTGGATGGAGTTGTGAGCAGAATATGGAGCATTCCTACTACATGGAGAGCCGAGGCATCTTGCAGAGACCTTTGGGCCGAGACTTGTATGCTTGCTGAGATGTTGGTTTGAGATGACTCGTGGAGCTCATGATGACATGATATTGTTGTGACTTTTGGGGACTTCATATATGGTGGGATTAGAGGATCCGATGCATTAAGGAACCGAGGTCAGAGACTTTGATGCAGAATGGGATGCATACTTTCGAGTACATGTATGGGAATGGCTTGAAAGAGTGACTTGATGTGGAGGATCGATATGAGACACTTTGGAGTGATGGAGTTACAATGATGATGATGCTTTGGTGGCAACACTTGGGCATGGGTTGAGCCAAGACTTAACCACTTTTGACACATGGGAGCTGATTGATCTATGATCATGGGCAGGACATGGATAGATGAGATGGGTGTGTACTTGTTTCTATGGTAGACTTGAGAGATGGCACATAGCAGATATGATGGAGATTGCTTCATGGACCTGGATGTGGCACATCGAGAGTCGGGATTAATGAGACGATCTCTTCACTTTGAGGAGATGGATGTTTTGCAGATGGATGATGACGTTGGGGTAGATGTGGCTGATTTCATGCAGCACATTAGTACTAGACATCATGGACGGCCTGTTGCAGATGAGATGAGGGTTACTTCATGGAATTGAGCATGGCTTACACTTATATGGAGATGGATTCTTGATCGAGTTGAGGATGTGATAGGATGTTCAGAAAAACAACTGATGGTGGCATGAGGATGTGCATTCTCATGGTTTGAGCGTGACAGTTGGATTAGCAACCCAACTAGTTCAAACATGGGGGTCGACAGTGTACAGAGATATGTTAGCATTATGTTGAAGTATCATGGAAGCAGTTCACACAAGGACGATACATGATGAGGTCGACATGATATGTTGCAGGAAACATGTAGCTTGAGATGGAGGGGCCAACCTTCCACGATGGGGAGCAACATGTGGAGATTGTGACAGGGTGGTTGATGGTCATGGATTGAGATGATTTCCGATATATGAAATACTGATGGGATGTATGCCTTGGTATGGTGATCTTGGTGACAGATGGTTGTCGGGATGAGATATTGTCGAGGATGATAATGACTTCAAGTGGGGGAGGATGTAAGGACCTGCGATCCGTGCGACAGGTAAGGCGACTCCATCATGTGAAGGACGTGCAAAATTCAAAATGAAACGAACCTTGGGAAAGTTTATAAGTTGTTGGGCAAGTTGATGGGGCGGTCCCATGACTTGGGCGGGCCGACACTCCTCTTGGGCCAAACAACACATTGTGAATGAGTCAGCTTGGGCATTGGGTGTGGGTCGGCTGGGTGACATAACCCGCCACCTGCTCGTATATATTGGATGGCGTTTGAAGGCAAACGACCATCATTTGATCAACACGAGTTTGAACAAGGAGTTCTGCAGTGCGTGGATGAGCCCGCACGATGGGCGGAACTCAAGTGTAAAACTCATGTAGAAAAGTATTTTAGAAAAGTCGGGTGAAAAACTCGGGCGAGAAACTTAGGTGAAAAACTCGTGCAGAAAACTCGGGTGAAGTCGTTATTGGGTGAAGTCGTTCAGGTAGAACTCGGGTAAGGTCGTCGGGCAGAAAACTCGTGCGAGGTCGTCAGGCAGAAAACTCATGCGAGGTCGTTGGGTGACCTGGGCAAGGTCGTTCGGGCGAGCTGGGTGAGGTCGTCGGGCGACCCGGGTGAAGTCGTTCGGGCGAACCGAGTGAGGACATCGGGCGACCCGGGTGAAGTCGTGTGGTAACTTGGGTGAAGTTGTTCGGGTGAACGATTTTGGGTGAATGGGTGGACGTGCGGACGGGCGGTTGGGCGAGGGCACACCGTGCACACCGAAACAAAGAATCGTGTGGATAGGTGACTTGGGTAGGGCGCGCCATGCATGATGAAACGGTGAAGTGTTAGGGTTGTGAACGAAGGTTTGACTCATGCGAAGGTGCATGTGTGTGGCGACTTGGTTATGACGAGGTGCACCCAAGTTGGGCAAACGACACGATCGTGCGATGAGGTGAACGAAGGGTTGGTGAGTCGTGTGGTGACCGTGCAGAGGCGCCGACGAGCTGGGCAACCAAGTTGCTAAAGTTGGAAATCTGGCTGTGTGAATTTGGGGTTTCCCAAGATTTAACTTGTACTTACAAAAAAAGGTTATATTTATTGATTCGGGCATACTCATATTATAGGGAGTTTCCCCTCCCTTTATATTATTGTGCATTTCTATTGTATAATGTTGTTTATGTGAATGTTATGGGCTTTCACTGTATGAAGGACAAAGATAATACTTGGTAACAAAAAAATAAACTAAGTATGAATGTTAGGCGTAGTCTACAATCACAAGTATTGGTGAAAAGAAAACAATTGGTAGTGCCGCACCTCGCTATAAGCGGTTGAAAGACTACTGCAGGTGTAGGATAAAGGCTCAACCTACTTGCACAAATGAAGATCCAAGCATTTTAGGTGATTTGGAGTGATTTGTTGAAGAATTCAGGCTTGGTAGCTCTATGCGCCATGCCTCAAACCCAACGCACCGCACCCTTTATGTGCGCTGCACCTGTTCACTTTACACTAGAAATTGCGGCCCTATGTGTCGCGTCTGCTATGTGCCCCGCACCACTTGCCTAGTGCACCGCACCTCTAATTTTTGGCAGATTTCTCCAAATTTCTTTTGCTTTCTCTCAAACAAGGCTTTGCTTTGCTCAAACTTTGTCTTTGAATGAAAATGAGCCTTTCAATTGAAGAAATGACTTATATACAAAGAACTTTAATTTTTATTTCATAAAAAACCACTTTCATAATGTTTGGAATAAGACTTTATTTTTTTAACTCTGTTTTTGAGCTTTTTCACTTTATTTGAGCTTGTGATGAACTGAATGACTTGTGTTTTGTTTGCTTTGCAAGGGGTTGGAGCTACTAAGGCTAGGGAAAGTGACCAGGTTACAGGTGAAGTGATTTACATATGAAGGAAATAAAATTACATGAATTTATACAATAAAACCTGAAATACTCTGTTTTCCTCAAAACAGAGTTTTGAGGAAAAGTACATCTTTCAGCACTTGATTATGAAATTTATTGATACTAGAACCACCTCATATGCCTGCTAGCTGTTATTGGACATTTTGAAACCCTTTTTGATGAAACCCTAATGAAACCATAGACCTAATGACAATGAAACGCTAGAAAAGTCTTTTGTAATCTTGAAGACAAAAAGGTGACTGTATATAATTTTTTATGAAGAAACATGGGCCAGCAGGTAAATGACATGAGGGAAACTGTAGGAAAAACCACTACCGTCAGGTGATCCATGCGCCTAATGGAATGCAGCTGACTGGGCAGGACACCTAATATGAAATGCAATAAGAGGATTTGATCTCTGACGGAGGGATGAAGATATCGACACTAACATCGGTTGCTAGACTTGAAGCCATAAGAATGTTCCTTGCTCTTTCTAGCTATCAGAAGTTCAAAGTATTTCAAATGGATCTGAAATTTGCCTTTTTAAATGGAGACTTAGAATAAGAAGTGTATATTGAGCAACCAGATGGATTCATCCTTGGAAATGATCCAAAACTTGTATGCAGACTTAAGAAGGCACTCTATGGTCTTAAATAGGATCCAAGGGCTTGGTATTATCGTTTGGACAAATACCTCCATCAACAAGGTTTTTCAAAAGGGTTAGTAGATAACGATCTATCTATAAAAATTGATAATGATAAATTGCTAATACTTGTTGTGTATGTTGATGATATCATCTTTGCTAGCAATTAAGAAGCCATGAGTCAAATCTTTGCTTTGGTGATGCAGAAAGAATTTGAAATGTCCTTGCTTGGTGAGCTGACATATTTCTTGGTTTACAAGTCCAACAAAATAAATATGGCATCTTTTTATCAAAAACCAAGTACCTCAAGCAGATCTTGAAGAAATATGGCATGGAGGATTCGAAACCAGTATGTACCCCTATGGTAACCGGATACAGCCTCAGCGCAAATGACGATTCAACAATAGTACATCAACCAACCTATAGATCCATGATTGGTAGTTTTCTCTATCTGACAGGTACCTGACCAGACATCATGAATGCAGTGGGAATAGTTGGAAGATTCCAGGCAAATCCAAAAGAAGCAAACCTTCAGGCGGTTAAAAGGATTTTCAAATATCTTCAAGGAACACAAAACTATGGCTTATGGTATCCTAGAGATACAGATCTCACACTTCATGCATATACAGATGCAGATTGGGCAGGAAGCATGGATGATAGAAAAAGCACTAATGGTGGTGCATTCTTTATGGGTCCTAGATTAGTATCTTGGTTCAACAAGAAACAAAGTTCAATTGCTTTATCTACAACTGAAGTGGAATATGTGGCTGCTGCATCTTGCTACACACAGCTCCTTTGGATGATGAAAACTTTGCAAGATTTTGAAATCACTTGTACTCCACCTATCTCCATTTTATGTGGTAATACAAGTGCAATTAGTATTTCAAAGAATCCTGTCATGCATTCAAAGAACAAGCACATACCTATCAAATATCATTTTCTCCGAGAACAAGTGCTTGAACAAAAGGTCAAGTTGGAGTATGTTCCCTCCAAGGAATAGGTTGTTGATATACTCACCAAACCACTGCCCAGGGAGATATTTGAATACCTCAGACAGAAGCTGGGAGTAGTTGATACATCATCTTGCTATTGAAACTTGTTTGTTTCAGAGAAAAGTAGTTGTATGCGAGTTTCATGTGGATCATCCGTGCACATACGCTAGTTTCTGTGGATACAGTCGCGTATATGTTGATTTGAAGACAATAGTGGGCCAGGCTCAGGATGAAAAGAGTCTGATATGGGTCTAAGAGAGACCATCCAACACAGGTTCAGGGGGACATATATACTTCTAATAATGCATTGTTGGGATTATCTTAGAATATTTTGGTTCAAGATTCACAGTTGCTTTTGGTTTCAAGTGGAACAGGTGAAGAGGGAGAACATGGTTGATGGTCTGAATGATGATTGACTGAAGCTGCTGATGATAGTTGTTGATGACTATCATAGTCTTGTTATAGATATTTCGTCTCTATGTCATGTATTTCTTTTCTTATCAAGGTCATGTAACGGCCTACTTTGGTTTCCCCACTATGTCTGGGATGGATGATGTAAGGTTCTTGTTTTATCATGTGTAAACCTTTGATGTATTCCCACTTGGTTGGGTGGATGAGTCAATATTGGTGTATCCCCACTTGGTTGGGTGGATGAGTCAATATTGGTATATCCCCACTTGGTTGGGTGGATGAGTCAATATTGGTATATCCCCACTTGGTTGGGAGATGGATGTATGTATGAGTCTTTGGTGATAGGAAGGTCATTTACGATGTATAAAGTCATGTTTATTCTTGTAGAACATCTTCTTGCAGACCTTGCCTACAGTTAGGGGGAGCATGGACAACACAACAGAGCAGAGATTTCAGCATGTACTTAGGGGGAGCATAACCCTTTGCATTTGATGACAAATGGGGAGAATGACTCTAAGTGACTTGGGGTTGCCATCAAGTTCAAAGGGAGAGATTGTTGGCATTATGACATAGGTTCAGCTCTATGACACAAGTGTTGTCCTTGATGGCAACTCACTCAAATGACTAATTACAATTTAGGCTCTCAGAAGGAAAGTCAAAGAGATATACGTAGGTTCCTCTTAACCAAGTCGCGTATACAAGCAGGTTTGACGATCAAAAGGCACATATACGTATGCACGCACTTTCATGCATGGAAAAGATCGTACATGTGGGAAAACTTATTTTTAGTCCATGGTATTTAGTCCTTGGTATTTGGACCTATGGCTTTGGTCCATGGTATCTCATCTGATGTGTTGAACCCAGGTATTGGGTCCATTGTATTCGTTCTAAGTGGTTTTGGACTGTGGTATTGAGTAAGGCCTAAGACTATAAAAGGGGAAGGAGATCATTAAGAAAATTGATTGACTTAAGTATTGAATATCGTATGAAGAGCAAGATCTAGAATACTGGTCATTAGGTTATGGTGCATAGCTGGATCTGAACCAAGGAGGAACCTGAGCGCTAGAAGAAGGATACGTTCTATTGAAGGGTCAAGATCTTAAGGCTTGAAGAGAAGTATCCTTGTGTGATTTTTGATCTGTTATATTTGTTGCATGACTTGATATATAAATCTAATAATCTAGGTATAACTGATGTCTGAATATTTGAAAAGTGTAAATTATCTTTTATAGATTTGTACGCAGGTTTAGCATTGCAAAGGCATGTATACACGCAGTTTAGGTAATTCAAAGAAGCGTATATGCAAGTTTTCCTTAATACAGAGGCGTATGCACACATGTTTCACATATTGAAGTAGTGCATGTCTCAAAAAATATGTTTTAGCTACTTCTATTTATTGATGCAGTGTTCTACGTTCAGAATTGGTGTTTGGTTACTGTTACTATTTTTTGGTTACATCATTCAGAGAAGTGATTGTTTGTATTAGTTTTTGGTTGGTAAAAAGGAGATTGGTTGATGTAGATATATTTGATGTTTGATTGATGTCATTAATGGATCCTATCTGAAAATTTATGAAACGTGGTCCCTAGAAGAAAAGAGAAGGTTGTAGCCTTCTGTAGGTCAGCACCTATGTACTAGTACATTAGCTAGTACAAGAGCTAAAGGGTTTGTAGCTCCCTTCCAGGAGAAGCTGGAGAACAAGAGAAGGTTGTAGCTTTCTATAGGTAGAAGCCTACGTACTAGTATAAGACTGCACCAGTACATATATATTGTAAAAAGAAGTTTAAGAAGATAGAGACAAATTGCAGCAGGTGGTTTTCACCCACATTGGGTTTCCACCTTATATCTTGTGTTTATGTGTGTGATGATCTATTCTATTTTACTGCACTTGTTTACTATTCTTAAGGTTAATGAAGTTCTGATGCACTGAGTAAAGATCAACATTTAATGAATCATAAGTTTACTGATATACGCTGGTTGCTTTAGACACAGTTGCATATATACGTAGTTTACCATAACTGAAGTTGCATATACAAATCTGATTGTGAAATGAAAATTAATTGATTTGATAATACTGATTCACCCCCCCTCTCAATATTATTTTCAACAGTTCATATCTAGTGTGATCTTTTGACTTTGATTTTTTAGTGTAAGATTGCAAGAGTGTAAGTCATTTCATTCTTATGAATTTAAATGCAATTATCCTTTAAATTTCTCTAGAAATGAAATCATAATTTATTTCATTTATCAAAATGTATGATGCTTTACCTTTTTTATGCTGAAAAATGATGTTTGATAAATATTCAACTTTTATAGATGCTTATGTGAATGTTGTATTATATCATTATTAATACTTATCTCATATAAAGCCTCATCCTTTCACAATAATTTTTATTTGAATTTTTGTCTTTATTTCTTTGTGTAAGATAATGTCACCTCTATAAAGATGAGGGCGAAGATCTTTTCCCTTAAATGTTGTCTTTATTACTTTGACTATTCCCAATGTTCAACACATCTAGATGGGTGATCTTCCTTATAATTTGATGACTGGAAATATATTAAGCTTAATACTTGGCACATAGTAGACATTGAGGAACATGAACATTTTTTCCTCCAAAGGAAATATATACATTTACAGTTCCAACTATAGTATTCTCCCCACCATTGAAGATCACATAATCTTTGAATGAACAACGTGAATACTCTATGAACCATTCTTTCCTATTGATGAAGTGTCATGGTGTCCCTAAATTGATGAACCAAGTGGTCGACCTAGATTGGTATGCTTGTGTTGTGGCCAAGAATGCATATAAATATGAGTCTTTTGTGTGGTCTGTGACATGAGTGTTTTGCTAAGGCCCCTCCTAGTTGGATTTTTTTAATCTTCCAACCTCTTTCCAAAATGTTTTTTCATGTCATATCTTTCCATAATAATCATATGTGGTGGTATTCAAGCTCTTAGCTACATCCTCACCATTTCCATGATCATTATTATTTACCCATTTTCAATTTTCCTTGGCATTGGCTATAAAAGCTTGTTCTGAACCCTCGACCTCACTATTGTTACCAGATTGTTTCTTTCATCTGTCTTGCTATAATAGCTTATTACATGGCTCTCTATAATTCAAGTTAACATTTGTAGTGTTGATATTCAAGGTATATATGAAGTTCCCATAAGCATGTGATAAACATTTCAATGTGATTATCACCATTCCCTCTTCTTTCATCTTCTAGTCAATGGCCTCCAATTATTCTTGGACATCATTGATCTTGAGTATGTGCTCCTATAATGATGCATCCTCACTTATTGTGATAAAAAACATGTTCTTCAATAAGAAGGATCTACCCGTATTTGAAGTCTCATGCAGATATTTCAAATTCTTCCAAATCATGGTGGAAGTCTTCCTAGTTTCAACCTCAGGAAGCATCTCATATGTGACATAAAACTTGAGCAACATCACTACTTCCCTGTCTTTTCCATTAAACTTTTCTTGGTCTTTATCTATAATAGTGGGGTTGGTATCCTTGCGAAGAAAAATGTATAACAAATACCTGTACTAAAAAATAGACAACATACATTACTTCCATGTATTTTAGTTCTTCCTAAAGAAGTTTTGGTTTCCTTCTAGTATGGTATTAGACAACAAATCCATAGATACAAGTCAAGAGTGTAGAAAAGTAGATGGCTACAAATAGCTGTAGAAACCATGCGCCATTAAGAAACACAAATACTTATGAAAAATATACCTCAAATCAATCCAAAAATACTTGAATCTACCTACCAATAGCTAAAGCTTCACAATTTTAGATAGACCCACCCTAAAACAACTAAAAAATAGTCATATTTGCTAATAACTAGCATCAAAACAATCAATTTCTCCTTGGATCTACTGAAAAATCATAAATCAACAACCAAAACTTCTATATCTAGAAATCTAGTCACAAATATAGTTAAAAAACAACATCAATGTAATTCCAATTCATCAATATTGTTAAGGAAACTGAGAAATAATATGTTCTGGGTTGTATATCAAAATTTTATGCACTTTCTTGAGCAATTTTGTACAATTTCACATGGAGTCCATATGTTTTCATATGATTGTATAGATTATGTTTGATTATGTACGATATGATATTTTACTATATAATTATTCTATATGACATACGGAAATGATGGTTGAAAACAATTGCTGAAAAGCTTTGTATGGCATTCTTTTCTGATTGGCCTTGTTTTTGAAAAAAAAGTGTGTTATGCTAGTGATCTCGCTAGTGATCTCTCTAGTGTGCTACGCTAGTGATCTTTGTATGGCATTTTTTTTTAATTGGCCTTGCTTTTGAAAAAAATAAGTGTGCTATGCTAGTGATCTCGCTAGTGATCTCTCTATTGTGCTACGCTAGTGATATCTCTACTGTGCTACATTAGTGATCTCTCTAGTGTGCTACACTAGTGATCTATCTAGTGTGCTACGCTAGTGATCTTTGTAGATTAAGAACTTTGTAGATTAAATTGGATCTGGTACCATATTATGAAAATCAAGCACACAAAAGAGCAAAGAAAACTTGAAAGATTGTTATTATTATTATTATTATTATTTTTTTCACAAATAATGTGGAAAACAAAATCTTTCTTATATAGGAGATAATGGAGTCAAGTCAATCTACCTTATGAATGTGGGATAAAATAAAATACACACTAAATTAAAATAAAACATTAAAACCATAAACAAAACTAAAGTCGAGTTGACCATATTAATGCATAAGTCTAATACACAATATATAACTTACCTATGATTAAAGCTTCCAAAGTATTGAAAATCTTGATATCCATATGTTATTCTTAAACTAAATTAGTTAGAGTCCCAAATAATACTCCCCAAATAAAAATATCAAGATAGTCAATTTCAATTCTTATGAAGTATATAACTATATGACACAAATTGTTTGTTTTACATGAGCTTCATTAATGGTTTATTATTATTCATCCATGAATATTACTTTAATTTTGAAAGTTTAGAATACATTTCTAAATAAAATTGTGGCTTATAGAGTTGGATAACACATGAATCATCAAAATCACTCACAAAAGACTAGAAAGAGCCGATGATTATCCTATAAAGGAATTTTATCATATATGATTGAGCATTGAGGAAAAGGTTGAGATATGTCTTTAAATGACTATTGAAAAGCTTGATATTAATATGTTATTCTTAAGCTAAAGTAGTTGGAGTCCCCAAATAAAAGTATTATGATAGTTGATTTCAATTCTTATGAAGTATATCACTATATGACACAAATTGGTCATATATCACTATATGACACAAATTGTTTGTTTCACATGAGCTTCATTAATGGTTTATGATTAGTCATCCATGAATATTACTTTAATTTTGAAAGTTCAGAATACATTTCTAAAGAAAAATGTGGCTTATTGAGTTGGATAACACATGAATCATCAAAATGGCACCCACAAAAGACTAGAAAGGGCCGACGGTTATCCTATAAAGGACTTTTATCATATATGATTGAGCATTGAGGAAAAGGTTGAGATATGGCTTTAAATGACTTCATGACAAGTGTTATATTTCAATAACATTATATTACATATCTGATATGACATTGTAGTGATGTAAGGGAAAACACAATATATGATATGACCCTATGGTACCATAGGCTTATATATCATGATAAAATTTGATAATAAGGTTTTGTGGTATGTCACTGTGGCATTATGGTATAACTCATATGCTCCAAAATTTTGATGGTGTTTAATAAGCATGATGTTATAATATATGTTTTATAATATTTCATTCTTGCATGATTGTGGTTGAAGGCATAAGGTATAACACCATTGTGGCATATTATATGTGAGTTGATATATAATAAAGGTTGGTAGTAATGGCTATTTGAAAGGTGGCATATATTTTTGAGCCATGCATTTAGTAATGCATTAATGACGTCGGTTTAACAACTGACCACTCACTCTTGGAATTCATTAGGGTTGCTTTACTTTGTTCATTTGGAATGTTTGTAGTTGGAATGTTTGTAGTTTTTCTTTGACTGTTTCTTGAAGTTTTAAGCTAAGTTGTAACCCTAACAGTTTTAGAATGATTTTTTGCAAGTATTTAATCTCAAAATGAAACTCTACATCGAAGGAGAAAGCTTAGGTTGAATGTGAGTAAGTTGTATAGTTATAAAATAGTGCAGTAACTTAATTTTGCTAATAAGTGTATTAGCTCAACCTTGGATTAGCTTAGTAGTTTGAGTGCGTTTTCATTCTTTTCTCATCTTCATTCATAAATACAAAATCATTTTGTATGCATGCAGTGATGTGAAGTTAAAACAACATTCTCTTCCCAATTTGTGTAATTCATGAAACCCACTCATAGTTGAAGAATTTCGGTATCTTGTAGTTGATTTAACAATGAGTGAGTATTTCATGAAACCCATGGCTTGCTCTAAGTGTTTCACACATTTATTTTCATTGTACATTCATTTTACATCATATACTCTGCTATACTATACTATGTAAATATTAATGGGTGGTTTATGAAGTGGCTAATTATGACGTGAATTTTTTTTCAAATAACCTAGAAATAACCAACCAAGATACATGTTAAAAATGAAAATGTTTATATAAGTTCTAGTTAAACATTGAATGTATATTCTTTTTACCTTTTGATGATAGGTTGGAATATACAACTAAAAGGAATGGGGTTTGAGTGGGGTTGTTTTCATTATTTAAAAAAAATATATAGCATTCATATATCATACCATATATTTGAAATTCTTTTAAAACTATATTGGATTTTAGGAAAATGTCAACGATTTCTTTATGGTTGGGAAAAGCATTATACAAGGTATTGTGTGATACCTTGAACTCAGTGTTAGGCATGATAGATTTGCGTTGGAATGTTACATTTGTTTTTTTGAAAGAATGTGTATGGATAGTATAGTCATTTAAAAGAAAAAGAAAGAGACCTTGACCTATCATATGCCATATTTATTTTGGTCTTACTCTTCATAATATGTATTGTAATGAGTTTGATCTTGCTCCACTACATATTTTACTTTATGTATACAGTAATAAATCCTAGTTGTTGAGAATCATATTGAATGATGAAAGTAATGTTTTGATAGCATATTATATTGAGTTTCAATCCTGCTTTGTGTAAAATATCATGCAAATTTTGAGCTCCCAAATTTTACATTCTATTTTAAAAATAACCTACATCCTTGAGAACTATGTTGAGTTGAAGAACCTGGATTATGATTTTAGTGTTGTTTTGTAATATAATATATACTGTAACTTACAATACTTTTGATCCTTTCTTCCATATTATCACTTTCTATGCATGTATACATTTGAAGACATAATAATATATAGTTTGAGTATTATTTATTTATTTATATTAAAATGACTCATGAAATTAAGCTTGAATACTTTGCTTATACATGAGATACTTGTAGCACAAAATTAAGTGTTATCAAAAACAAATGTGATTGGCATGGGGTTGTTTATGGATGCAAGCTTTAATACTTATGATTTTTCATTTCCCTATTGAAGCATACCTCTATACTATCACTCACTTGTTCAAGGATGATCGAAGCATTATGTCATATTGAAATAAAAAGATTGATATGTATTGAAAATAAAATCAGTTTTGTGGATTGAATGTCTTTTGGTATAAAAACAAAGTATGTTTGAGTTTCTTTTTGCATTGTTGATTAATTTTCTTTGCATTTTTATTTTATATTATTAGTATTTTATATGCGTTAACCCTATATAAGGGCTATATTAACCCTAAGCCTAGCTAGAACCCCTCATGGTCTCATTTTATTATAATTCTACCTTTTGTCTCCTATATATATATATATACTAAGGAGACCTAGTCTTAGGATCATTAAATATTGTGTTGTAAATTGTATTCATTGTAAAAGTCGGTTTCCCCCTCAAAGTGGACTGCAATTATTGCTTTCTTATCATTTTTGAGTTGTAAGGTGCATACCATTTGGTATTAGATCTCATGATCCTTGGCTTTTGCTATTCCAAACAAGCCACAATGAAATTTTCGCTATAACTTTTTTCTAGGAGGTTTCATAGAGTGAAAGTTGGAGAATATTTAGAATACATCTCAAGTAATATTTGGTTCA
>APFE031402251.1:128602-143651 GCA_000404065.3 Pinus taeda | reverse complement strand
ATATATATATATATATATAATATATATAATATATATTTATAATATATAATAATTATATTAATAATATAGATTATATATATATATATATAACTTTCAAACCATATTATATTCTCCATTCAAAAGGTCATGTATTACTATGATCAGTCTAAACATAGGGTTGAATTTCAAATAGTTTGGAAGAAAAAGGATAGGACTAGGTTTAAAGGAAAATGACTAGAACCCTTTGGACACAGGAAAATGGGGGAATATCAATTGCACCATTCCTACCAAAGGTGATTTTGAACGGGATTTCTTTGCTTTTAATAGAGGTTGGCCTATGAAAATACAAGAGAAGAGATCAAGGATCCCAAGAGAAAGCTTTGCAGTTTCGGGGATGTGGAAAACCACATGATGAATTATTTTCCTGACCATTAGCAAGCCAAAAGAATCCATACCATGTCCAAGAGGGAACAACAGTGAATGAGGTGGCAGAAAGTGTTCCTTGGATTTATGCAGAATTGGATGATAAGAAAGCAAATCATCAAGCCTTGATGTTTGAAATGGAAGGTATGGCTACCAACCATCCCGTGCCAATTTTAATTGATCCGGGTTCTATTTCAGTATTATCCCAAAAATTGCAAAAACTTGTTCCTTGCAAAATAAAGCACATGCAAAGTCATGGTTGGTACAACTAGCCATAAAATCTAAGAAGGTTGTGACAGGGTTAGTGGAATTGTGCTCCATGGAGTTAGGAAACATGATCACAACAACCACCTTAATGTGCTACTGTTAGGATCGTATGACATGTTAATGGGCATGGATTGGTTAGCATCCCACCAAAATAAGATGGACTACTGTGATAAATTGTTGGAGTGCCTAACAATGAAGGTGAGGAAAGGATGCTACAAGGAATGAAAAAACTAGTCTCAGTTAGATAGATCTCAACATTGCAAGTGAAGAAGTACAACTAGAAGGGTTGTGCCCTATTCAAGATCCAAGTAATCAATGGTCTCATTTTATTACAATTCTACCTTTTGTCTCCTATATATATATATATACTAAGGAAACCTAGTCTTAGGATCATTAAATATTGTGTTGTAAATTGTATTCATTGTAAAAGTCAGTTTCCCCCTCAAAGTGGACTGCAATTATTGCTTTCTTATCATTTTTGAGTTGTAAGGTGCATAACATTTGGTATTAGATCTCATGATCCTTGGCTTTTGCTATTCCAAACAAGCCACAATGAAAATTTCGCTATAACTTTTTTCTAGGAGGTTTCATAGAGTGAAAGTTGGAGAATATTTAGAATACATCTCAAGTAATATTTGGTTCAAATTTCAGATCTTGGTTTCCTCTATTTTTGGAGACATGTTCCAAGGAAGTTAGAGTTTTTGAATGCTACTAAAATCAATATCAAACAGGTCAATTTGGAATTTTTGCTATAATTTTTTTTCCTACGAGGTTTAAGACTACGAAACTTAGATCACATGGACAAAATTTTTTAGTGAACATATGGTTTAAATTTCAAATATTTTTTTCTATAAATTTGGCTACATGATTTAGGGAATTCTATGTTCCTCAATGCTCCTAAAATCAATTTCAAACATGTCAATTTGGAATTTTCATAGTAACATCTTTTTGTGGGGTTCCATACATTGAAACTTGGCCCATATTAAGTATAGATCTTTGGAAACATCTAGTTCAATTTTTAAAATTTGGTTCACTACACTTTCAAAGTTAGACCTTGTAGAAGCTAGGGTTTGTGAAGAGCCCTAAAATAAATATTAAACAATTCAACTTGGTATTTTTGATATATATTATTGTCTAGGACTTTTTGGGCTGTGAAATATTTTGGGATTTTAGGAGACATAAAAAAGTATATTGTGTATAAATTTTAGAATTATATTTGAATAATTGAACACATGACACTCTATATAAGTTTACTCACGGGGAGAGGCCAAAAATCAAAAGGTTTTGGGAAATTTACAATAAATTTCACTTAGCACGTCAAATTCAGTTCAAACATGTGAAATTGTATAAAAGTCATATCACAATATTATATAACAAATTTTTAAATCTAGAAGGTCTCAATTCTCATATATATATATATATATAACTTCAACCATCATTATATTCTCCATTCAAAAGGTCATGTATTACTATGATCAGTCTAAACATAGGGTTGAATTTCAAATAGTTTGGAAGAAAAAGGATAGGACTAGGTTTAAAGGAAAATGACTAGAACCCTTTGGACACAGGAAAATGGGGGAAAATATCAATTGCACCATTCCTACCAAGGGTGATTTTGAACGGGATTTCTTTGCTTTTAATAGAGGTTGGCCTATCAAAATACAAGAGAAGAGATCAAGGATCCTAAGAGAAAGCTTTGCAGTGTCGGGGATGTGGAAAACCACATGATGAATTATTTTCCTGACCATTAGCAAGCCAAAAGAATCCATACCATGTCCAAGAGGGAACAACAGTGAATGAGGTGGCAGAAAGTGTTCCTTGGATTTATGCAGAATTGGATGATAAGAAAGCAAATCATCAAGCCTTGATGTTTGAAATGGAAGGTATGGCTACCAACCATCCCGTGCCAATTTTAATTGATCCGGGTTCTATTTCAGTATTATCCCAAAAATTGCAAAAACTTGTTCCTTGCAAAATAAAGCACATGCAAAGTCATGGTTGGTACAACTAGCCATAAAATCTAAGAAGGTTGTGACAGGGTTAGTGGAATTGTGCTCCATGGAGTTAGGAAACATGATCACAACAACCACCTTAATGTGCTACTGTTAGGATCGTATGACATGTTAATGGGCATGGATTGGTTAGCATCCCACCAAAATAAGATGGACTACTGTGATAAATTGTTGGAGTGCCTAACAATGAAGGTGAGGAAAGGATGCTACAAGGAATGAAAAAACTAGTCTCAGTTAGATAGATCTCAACATTGCAAGTGAAGAAGTACAACTAGAAGGGTTGTGCCCTATTCAAGATCCAAGTAATCAATGTGATAGAGAACAAAAAACTCCAAATCAAAAATCATCCTGTCTTAAAATAATACAATGATGTAATTTTGGAAGAAATACTAAGATTTCCACTCAAGAGAGAAATAAACTTCTTAATTGAGTTGATTCTCAGTTCAGTGCCAATTTATAAGGCCCCATATCACATGAGAACAATAGAGCTAGTAGAATTAAAGCTACAACAAAAAGAGAAATTGGGTAAGGGGTATAATGGAGCCAATATGTTGTGCTGGGGAGCCCCAACACTATTTTTAAAGAAGAAGGATGGAACACTACGATTGTGCATTGGTTACTAATATTTGAATAAACATAGAGTGAAGAATAAATACCCACTCCCCAGAATTGATAATTTATTTGACCAGCTAAGAGGAGCCACAATATTCTCCAAAATAGATTTAATATTTGATTATCATCAAATAAGAATGATAGAAAAATATATTTATAAGATGATGTTTAGGATGAGATATGACACTATGATTTTGTGGTGGTAGCATTTGGGCTCACACATGCCCCAACCACATTTATGTGCCTAATGAACAATGCCTTAGCCAATATCTGGACAAATGTCTGCTAGCTTTTGTGGATGATAACTTTTTTTACTAAATAACTAGAGAAGAACATGAAGATCATTTCAATGAAGTGTTGAAGTTTCCGAGGGAACACGAATGATATGCAAAAGTCAAATATCTAGGACATGTCATCTCAAAGGAAGGTATAACCATGGATCCTGAAAAGATAAAAAACATAATGGAATGGTCCAATACCTAATTTGTTACATAAGTCAAATCCTTCATGGGATTAGCTAGATATTACCAATATTTCATTTGATATTTAATAAATATTTGGAATCCAATCAAAACTTTACGGATAACATTCCAATGGGCATCAAAGTGTGCAACTAGCTTTGAGCAACTCAAGAAATTTATCACATATGCAACTATATTAAGAATAACTGACTCAAAGAAGGGTTTCTTAGTTTAAGCAGATCCCTATAAGGAAGGATTAGTTGGAGTCATTTTGTGAGAAGGACATGTGAACTTTTATGAGTCAAAGAAATTAAATGAGCATGAGAATAATTATGTCACTCATGCGTTGGAGCTAGCATCAATTGTTCATGCCCTGAATATGTTGAGACACTACTTTCTTGGAATAAGATATGTATTGATGTTAGATAATGGAGGGTTGAGGTATTTATTTTATAAGCCCAAGTTAAATCATAGATATGCCAAATGGTTTTCTTTAATTAATGAATTTGAATTTTAAATGAATAATATTTGAAGGGTAAGGAAAACCAGTAAGAAGATGCATTTAATAGAGGCTTGCAAGTAGCTCACTTAATAGCCATGAGTACTTGTGATTTTGAAACCAAGGAAAGGATCAAAGAGGCATTTCGACATGATGAAAATTTCCATAATGTGAAGGAATGCTTACAAAAAGAACCAAATGGATTAATCATTAAGGAATACAAGCTTATTGATGAAGATATGCTATTGCTTAAAGATAGACTACATGTACCTTGTGTGACTAAATTGAAGAAGATTATAATGGATGATTTTCACAAAAACTATTATTATTGCTATCCTGGATATCAAAAAATGATTACAACCGTTGAGAAATCGTAATATTGGCTAGGAATGAAGGGGGAAGTTGTCGAGTATAGTTCCAAATTCCTGGAATGCCAACAAGTCAAGGTAGAGTGTAGGCACCCAATAAGATTGTTACATTGAATCCTAATCCCTGAGTGGAAGTGGGAAGTCATATCCATGGACTTCATCACGTGGTTGCCAAGAACACCCAAACATCATGATGCTATTATGGTCGTGGTCCAAAAGTTGAGCAAGGAAACTCACTTTATAACTGTTAAGTCCACCCACAAAGCTATTGATATAACTCATATCTTCATGAAAGAAATATTTAGGCTACATGGAATACCCACGAACATCATCTCATATTAGGATGTCAAGTTCACTTCCAATTTTTGGAAGGAATTGTTTGCTAATTTTGGAACCAAACTAGCTTTTAGTACAACATATCATCCTCAGATAAATGATAAAACTGAAAGGGTAAATAGAATTTTCTAAGACACGTCGATGATGTATGTCATAGATCAACTAAAGTGGTGAGAATATTTTTTTCCATTAGTTGAATTTGCATACAACAAGTACCAGGAGTCATTGAAGATGATCCCATTTGAAGCATTGTATGGTAGGAAATGCAATGCTCCCATTAGTTGGGATGACCTAGTGAATAGAGTGGTTCTTGTACCTAACACACTAAAAAAATGAAGCAAGAAGAAATTAATATCATGCAGAAATTTAAAGCAGCCTAGCATAGCAAAAGAGCTATGTAGACCAACATAGATTGCTAAAAGAAATCCAAGTGGGAGATCATTTATATCTCCACATTAAACTAAGAAATTTGATTGAGAATGAGATCTTGTACTAAGTTAGCAACCATATTTTGTTGTCCATTTCATATTTTGGAAAGAGTGGGACCCATAGCTTATAAACTGGCCTTACCACCCAAGGTGAAAGAACATGATGTTTTTCACATTTCCTTGCTTAAGAAGTATGCACATGACACTAATCATGTGGTTAATTTTTTTGTGATATAGGTGGAAATAAAGGGATAATTCCAATCAAAACCATTCTGCATCTTGGAACGGAGACAAACCATGCTCCAAAATAGAGTAATAGAGCATATCAAGGCACAATGGAAGCACTTTGGATTCAATGAATCAACTTTAGAATATGTAGAAACAATGAGGGTAATTTACCAATTTTTTTCTTAATGAATAAGCATATGTAATATCTATGATATAAAGCCAAGTTTTTCTTTTTTTTCCTAGTTACAAAACAACAACGACAATATTTCTTTAAGAGGTTGGGATTTGTAACATCCCCACCTCTCCCCACTTTTGTAAATTGATTATAATTGTGTATTCCAACATGAATAATATGGATGGCTAAGTCAAATCCTTATGAACACTTGAAAATATTTTTAAAATATAAAATTTTGACTATGGACTAAAGGAAGTGACAAACAGATCCATAGTCTAAGCAAGTGGTGAGCTTGTGTGCCTTGAGCAACCATGAACCTAACTAAATTAAATACTGAAGTTAGTAGAATTAATTATCCTGACAAATTTTGTATATGATGCAATTGGGGAAGAGTTTACTAGCCATTAGTCAATTATGTGATTTGATTGGGGTTGTGGAAGCATAAGGAAATACCCATTTCCATAGAAGGTGGAAGATCCAAGTGAGTTTTATCTTAGACATGTGAAGGGATATAAAGGAAAAATATAAATATGCATGACATAAGAGAGACAAGGGTTGGCATTTTCTAGTGGGAGTTGGTATTTATCACTAGTGTTGTGATAGTGTCCTCTCTTTGAGTTCTAGTGTGTGAGCCTTCTCTCATTCTACTTGAGGAAAGAAGCTATTCAAGAACACTTGTGGATTATGTGGAGTTGCGGAGTAGTGATAGTAGTAGACAAATTAGTTGTTAAGTTGATCGTTGGACTTTGTGACTAATTTGAATTGTTATGAAATTGGGTGATATTCCTTGTGAACTGTTTGGGCCATTAGAAAGCGTGTCTAAGCCTGCATGGTCATTCAAAGGCTCAATGGATGATCAAATAATTGTGGTGCTTGTGGTGTAGCTGATAATCCACATGGATAGGGAAATTTGAGTCTCTATGGTGCTTGATGGAGAGTTGATAAACCACTTGGATAGTGGAATGTAGACCCCTCTGGTGCTTGCTATGAAAAGAAAATTGATAAACCACCTCGATAGTGAATTCAACCTCCTGGAATAACCAATACACCATTTGGGCCTTGGTTGAATCCCTGTGAATGATCGCAAAGGAATGAGTGGGTCACTGTGGTGCTTGCTACTAGAGAGAAATCGTTAAATGACCTGGATAGTGTAATCCATCTCTTGAGCATTTACCAATCATTGGTGTGAAATATCATTGAGTAAACATCCTCTCAGACATTGGATCTGTCTTGGGAGTGGTCAGATGCAAGTTGCAGTGTTAGTAGCCTATGGTTGGGTGGAGAGTGGAAGTCCCTCCTTTAGTTTTTGACCACCTTAAAATAATAAGATAAGTACAAATTCTTATGTATATTACTATTGTATTCATGATTTACATGATATTTAATGTTTATGTCTAATTGTCTAGAGTTCAATTAACATTAACTAATGATATAAATAACCATCATATATATTGAATATTGGAATTGGGTAATTCACTCCCATATTCATGATTTGTAGGTTATCTAACATGCTATGAATTGATTGTATACCTGGGTTGTGTTGGTATAAAGTGATTAAGTATGTGTTATGCTCACTCTCTTCTTGATATAATAGCTTATGATCTAAACAAATCAGCCTAATAAGTGGAGTAGTGATTTTTAAGGATAATCTATGACCTCTCTTGTGTATTTATGCAAATATGAGTATTCCATATTTATGTAATTAATAGAGAACATATGTTCTAAGGTTGAGTTTAATTAGCCCGCAGTAGGGCAATAGAGCTAGATTATTTTGTATGCTTCTCCTTTGATATAGATTGTGTGAATTGATACTTGGAACCATGCCCTTTCTCATATTTTATCTCTAGTGTATTTTGGGCCTTTGTTTGTGTCCCTTATTCTCATTCTAGATAAGTAATTCAAATTTCAAGGCCTCAAAACCTTGGACCATATATTTCAGGGATTTGGTGTTCTAAAGTTGTCCCTTTCTTACATATAGAAAGAAATTGCTAAAAACTGAGGTTCGGGACCCTAGGGTTGTGTGCTTCAATATACATAGAAATTGGGGCTTAGGGAAGTCACCTCTTTGGTTTTACAGAACTCCAAATAAAGGTGTTCTCTTGGTTGCCAGGATTGACAGTGTCGTATGTGTGTATGTATGTAGTGTTATGTATGCATGTATTATATATGTGTGTGTGGATAGTATATATATATATATATATATATATATATATATTATATATAATATATATATATATATATATATATATAGGAAATGCAACACTCCCTTTAGCTGGGATGACATAGTGAATAGAGTGGTTCTTGGACCTTACACACTAAAACAAATGAAGCAAGAAGAAATTAATATCATGCAAAAATTTAAAGAAGCCCAGGATAGGCAAAAGAGTTATGTAGACTAACATATATTGCAAAAATAAATCCAAGTGGGAGATCATGTGTATCTCCACATTAGGCTAAGAAAGAGATCATTAAGAGTGAGATCTTATACTAAATTAGCACCCAGATTTTTTTAGCCATTTCATAATTTGGAAAGAGTGGGACCAATGGCTTACAAACTGACCTTACCACCCAAAGTGAAAACACATGATGTTTTTCACATTTCCTTGCTTAAGGAGTATATACATGACATCAATAATGTGTTTGATTGTTCATATAGCTGGAACTCAAGCGAGAATTCCAATAATAACCATTGTGCATCTTTGATCAGAGACAAACCATGCTCCAAAATTGAGTAATAGAGTAGGTTAAGGTGCAATGGAAGTAATTTGGATCTGGCAAAGCAACTTAGGAATATGTAGTAAAAATGAGGGTAGGTTACCCATTTTTGTTTAGGAATAATAAGCTGTAAGAGCTATGATATAAAGCTATGTTTTGCTTTTTGTTTTGTTTCCTAGTTACAAAACACCAATGACAATGTTCCTTGAAGAGGATTGGGTTTGTAACATCCACACATCTCTTTGATTTTGTAAAATTAATTATGATTGTGTATTCCAACATGAAAGCCATGGATGGCTGATTCGAATTCCTATGAACACTAAAAAATATTTTTAAAATATAAAATTTTGGTTATGGACTTAAGGAAGTGACAAAAAAATCCATAGTCTAATGGGGAAGTGAGATTGTGTTCCTTGAGCATCCATGAACCAAACTAAATTAAATACTTAAGTTAATAGAATTAATCGTCCTGACAAATTTTGTATGTGATGCAATTGAGGAAGAACTTACTAGACATTAGTCAGTTATGCGATTAGATTGGGGTGGTGGAAGCATAAGGAAATATCCATTTCCATATTAGGTGGAATGTCCAAGTGAGTGCTCTCTTAAACATGTGAAGGGATATAAAGGAAAAATATAAATATGCACTACAAAAGAGATACATGGATAGGTATTTTCCGGTGGGAGTTGGTCTTTTATCACTAGTGGTGTGATAAAGTTATCTTTCCCTTCCCCTCTCTCCTAGTTCTGGTGTGATATCCTTCTCTCATTCTACTCAAGGAAATAAGATGTTCAAGACCACTTGTGGATTGTGTGGAGTTGTGGAATAGTGATAGTAGAAGACAAAGTAGTTGTTGATTTGATTGTTGGACTTTGTGACTGATTTGAATTGTTATGAAATTGGGTGATATTCCTTGTGAATTGTTTGAAGCCACTATATTGTGTGTCTAAGCTTGAACACTCATTCAAAGGCTTAGTGGATGATCAAATCATTATGGATCTTGCTGTTTAGCTAATAAACCACATGGATAGGGAAATCTAAGTCTCTGTTGTGCTTGATGGAGAGTTGATAAACCACCTGGACAATGTAATGTAGACCCCTCTGGTGCTTGCTATGGAAAGATAATTGATAAGCCACCTAGATAGTGAATTCAACCTCTTGGACTAAGAAATACCCCATCTGGGACTTGGTTGAAGCCCTGTGAATGATCTCAAAGGAGTGAGTGGGTCATTGTAGTGCTTAATACTAGAGATAAATAGATAAACCACTTGGATAGTGGACTCCATCTCTTGTGTGTTTACCAATAATTGGTGTGAAATATCCTTGAGAAAACATGGTCAGATGTAAGTAATTGGCAATGTCACTAGCCTATGGTTGGGTGGAGAGTGGAAGTCCCTCATTTAGTTTCTGACCACCTTAACATACTAAGATAAGCACAAATTCTTATGTATATTATTGTCATATTCATGATTTACATGATATTTTATGTTTATGTTTGATTGTCTATAGTTCACTCAACATTCACTAACCATCTTAAAAATCGTTGTATATATTGAACACTGGAATTGGGTAGTTCACTGCCATATTCATGATATGTAGGTTGTTTAACATGTTATGAATTGATTGTATACCTAGGTTCTGTTGGTAAAATGTTAAATTATGTGTTATGCTCACTATATTATTGACATAATAAATTATGATCTAAATAGCTCAACTTAATAAGTGGAGTAATGATTTTTAAGGATAATCTATAGCCTCTCTTGTGTATTTATGTAACTATGAGTATTTCATATTTATGTAGTTAATAGAAAGTATATGTTTTGAGGTTGAGTTTAATTAGCCTATAGTAGGGCAGTATAGATAGATCATTCTGTATTCTTATAATTTGATATAGATTGTGTGAATTGATCCTTGGAACCATGCTCTTTCTCATATTCTGTCTCTAGTGTCTTTTGGGCCTTTTCTTGTGTCCCTTGTTCTCATTCTGGATCATTAATTCAAATTTCAAGGCCTCAAAACCTTGGGCCATAACTCTTAGGGATTTGGTGTTCTAGGGTTTCCCCTTTCTTACCTATATAACTTGCTGAAAACTGAGGTTTTGAACCCTAGGTCTCTGTGCTTCAATACACAGAGAAATTGGGGCTTCAAGAAGTCACCCATTTGGTTTTACAAAACTCCAAACAATGGTGTTATCTTGGTCATCAAGATCAACAGAGTGGAGTATGTATATATGTGTATATATACATGTGTGTGTGTTTGTAACAAGGGCTGACATCAAGAGATCTGTGGAATTTCATACATATCCTTATTTTAAGGGGAAAACTTACTTGCTAACTTATCTTTACCTAAGGACAGTTTAATTCCTAAAGCTTGCCTATTAGCTTGTCTTGCGTGAAAATCGAATAATCATGACCCACACCAACTAACAAAATGACAAGATTGTTTGAATACTTAGAGGTAAATGTCTAATAGGTAATCACTTAATATGACTAGACTTGAACTAAAGTGGCGAAATCTCTTCATCTGCTGTTACACAAGTAAAGGAGTTGGTGAGGCAACATGATAACACACCCCATCACTAGAAAATTGAAACGAAAGGATGAGGTAGGTGATGGGGGCAATAATTTCATGTGGTTTATTCCACGACATAGAGAGAGGAAGGGAAGGACAAAATGGAGAAATAGTAGAGATATAGATGGGGAGAGGAGATGAAAAAAAGATGAAGAGTACCTCATGAGTAGAGGAGCGCAAGCGCAAGAGGAGCTACATCAAGAAGAATGGAACACTAGATGCTGGGATGTGGGAAGTGGTCCACCTAGGTTGGGTCACATTTTCCCTATTCTTTGGTGTAATTCCATTGATATGATACATATTTCTCTATGATATGGGGAGCCATCCATGTGACTATGCCTTATAACTATTGGGATATCTATTTAAATTTGTGGAGCTTGTGTGAATTTCAATGAGAAAATGGGCCATTGAGTGATGGATATTCAGCTAGTGGAGCACCAGAATAATGGACTCCATCTCTTGAAATCGTGATGAACCCACTGGTGTGAACTTTTTCCCATGTGCAAGAATTTACCCTTGTACCTTGGATTTGGCTCGGGGGTCACCAACTACAAAAATGTTTGTATTGTAGCTGGCCTACGATTGGGTGGAGAGTGGAAGTCCTTCATTTAGTTTCCAACCACACAAGATAACCAGATAAGTGTTTGTTTTAGTACATATACATATGTATTGTGCCATGAGTGGATAATGCCCCTATAATTATTATGAAAGAATTTCCGAATGATTATTAGCTAACTTGTATGTCTATGGTAAATATGAGCTACTTGAGCTATAAGGCTACAACATCCTTGTTAATTACATGACCGTGAATGACTACTTGATATACTCTGCCAATCATCACATTAGTTGATTTTTAATGTTTGATAGGCTATAAAGTTCATGGATTCTCTGTATTTTTAAGGTTTGGGAAGCTCATTACTGTGACCATGGCTTCATGTGCTTCTAGTAATAGTGCATCTATACATATGGTTGTGTATGGTTTCATGTGGTGTATCTGTGTTGTTGATAAAGAATGTGTGTGTTCTTTCTTGCTCATTCTCATAATATGAGGGATTTGGAAATCCTTGTGATGCTAGTATATTCTTAAGTAAATGCAGGAATTAGTCAGATGTTATGAGATTTCATATATGTTTCTATAGTGTGTGACTTCCTTGGCCTGCATGTTAAAATAAACATGGGCCCATGTCGTAGAAGCTTGAGGTTACCTAATAAATTGTTATGCTTACAATAGTCGTTGACTTGTTATTGACAAAGAGTTCAAAAGTGTAGCTATGGAGGATGAAATCCATGTCTCAAATATTTTGGCTTAACAAGGATTTCTATGGAGGTTGTGATGACATGAGACCATGATGGGAATTGGTTAATGACCCCTTGAGACTAGTTGGGTGTAATTCTTGAGAACTGAAGTTATGGAGGGGCAAAATCCATGTATGGAGGCCAATGGGATTTGCTACTATGTTTCCGATACGAAATGGGAGGGAGAATAATCCACTATGCAGTGGGGAATTTTATGGGTATATGTGAGTTATCAAATGCCTAGATCTCCATATCATTGCTAGACTTGTAAAGTGGTAAATTTTTGTGAATGGCGTGTGATAGAAGGACACCTCGTCATGACATAAAGATATTATTGTGCTGCAACCCTAATGGTTTCTCCCCTTTCTATGTGTTTTTGAGAGAGTGTTAGGTCTCTATAATACTAGTGTATTCCCCTTATTGTTATTGTTAGTGTAGCCCCCTATTTTTATAGTTGTGGCCCCATAGAAGCCCACTATTGTTATTGTTGTGCCCTTAGATTATTATGGTTATGTATACTATGATTATATCATGACCCTTTAGACTCCAATATATAGCAAAGAGGTCTTATCATTTGTATCATCCAAGAATTGTTCATTTATTTAAAGTAAAAGAGATTTACCCCTCAAAGATGATAATTTATAAGTCATTGATCTATCTTTTCTTTTATTTTGTGAGCTTGTCATGCGGAAAGAGTTACATTTGCGGACAAATCTAACCTCCCTAGGAGTCTAAGACTCTCTAGTGACAAACAAACCAAACAAGAGCTATCCTTCTCTAGATACAAATCATTCTACGAGAATTCAAATGTTTTCGATCTTACCATAGGTCCCACGCTTGTTATAGCAGTCTAGCCTTGCTGATCCAGATGAGCTCCTCCTTCACTTTTAGACCTGCATACACTAACAAAGCAAACGATTACATAGCATCTGAATATTCATCATAAAATAAAGCATATCTATCATATGACCAAGGAATACATGAAATAATTCATTAACAAATCATTGAGAAGAATGGACTTATTTGTATTAAGGAAACAAAAAAGGAACCATTACAACCTGAGCCTTGGTGTTGTGCAAGCTCCTCCCAGGGTCCAGCAAGAGATTTCCTCTACTTTGACAAGCTCACCCACTCCCACTATGGAAACAAGGAAGGATAGTGATCTCTCCTCACAAGTCAACAATGGAAGTCCTAATTCCAGCAGAATTTACCCTTTAGAATGTTCAGCCTTCAACCTCCCCTCCTTTGGCCCAAGGCCTGTATTTATAGTATTCTAGAGGAATTTATTCAGTTCCAACATCAATGGGATACTCCCTCTTTTGGATGGGGTAGCTCCTCTCTTGATGGGATAAGTTCCTCTATCATAGGGGTGCATGAACCATCTGGAGGCGCTCAATACACGTCAAACACTCTTCTAGAAGGCTCTAGAAGTGACCACAAGTAACTTTTTAGAGATGAAACTCGCGCCTTTTGACCTTTACAGGGGTACGCACCCAACCTTTAGAATACAGAGCGTATCAGTACACAGGTACAGTGTATTTGGAGTGCGTACACGCAGGTAAGGTAGAGAGAACCTGCGTACCCAGAGATAAACATGTTTTTAAGTGATTTTCTCTCTTTTGAAGTTTTGACATGAAGAGCAGAGGTATGGGGCTTGACAAAGAGGACAATATGGCTATTGATGGGGCCATATAACTGCAGATAGCCATGGTGACAAATTTCAGTGTAACAGATTGCCCCCTAAAGTACGAAGCCTGTAATAGATATGGGTGTTAAGTCATATAGGAAGGGTGAAGTACTTTATCATTTTCGAGGATCATCTTGTGGAGAGCCTGGTCAGAACCTGCAATTTTCAACACAAAATACATGTATAAGATCATATCATGCTGAGGTAGGCATTCCCATACTCAGATCAAAACTTTAACTATTGGATTAACTATTCTGATACAGGAATGATTTCATAATACATCATAATTATAGACTCGTGTAGACACAGTATGGACGCAGCCATCTATTTATGATTGGTCTACAACATGATGAATACAAAACTCCTCGCAGCCTGGATGGTGGAAACTAGATCCAGGGTCTTCATTTCTACTTCCCGAATTGGTACGATTCTAGCCATGTGAATAAATGAGTCGATGTCGAACATGGTAGAAACCACTTGATTACCAGTCAATGATGTAAACTGTTAACAAGCATGAAAGAGACCACCAGTAATGTCAATGGTTCTCAAAGTACCCAGCACAATCCATGAGATGTGAATGAATGAGTCGATGTCGAACATTTCATGGAATCCTTCGATCGCAAGTCAATGATGAAAACTGACGTCGAAGGCGAGAAACCTGCCATTGATGCATGCAGACTCCAAGGTACTGACAATTTCTAAGTAAACTCTCTAGATAATGTGTTGATGTCGATAGAAAGCGACCCGTCGCAGGCAAGCCCACAACACGAAATCATAGTTCAAGTTGAAGAAATGTTGCTGCAAGGACTGACTCAATGATGACACAATGGATGATAGGTATTTTGCGGTTGAATGTTTTGTTTTCAGACCTCTTGAACACATAACGACACAACAGATGGTTTGGTGACGAATGACTCAAAGTCGACTCCCATAACCCGGCTAAAAAATGTCAATGATTTTGGTCAACTGTGAGGCAAGGGATTTCCCAACC
>APFE031402251.1:59949-112651 GCA_000404065.3 Pinus taeda | reverse complement strand
ATGGAATCCTTCGATCGCAAGTCAATGATGAAAACTGACGTCGAAGGCAAGAAACCTGCCATTGATGCATGCAGACTCCAAGGTACTGACGATTCCTAAGTCAACTCTCTAGATAATGTGCTGATGTTGATAGAAAGTGACTCGTCGTAGGCAAGCCCACAACGCGAAATCATAGTTCAAGTTGAAGAAATATAGCTGTAAAGACTGACTCAATGATGATGAATGATAGGTATTTTGCAGTTGAATGTTTTGTTTCAGATCTCTTGAACACATAACGACACGACAGATGGTTTGGTGATAAATGACTCAAAGTTGATTCCCATAACCGGGCTAAAAATGTCAAGTGATTTCGGTCAACTGTGAGGTAAAGGATTTCCCAACCCAGGTGAATGAATAAGTGTCGTGTTCAAGAGTGGTAGTAAGGTTTTCTTGAGACAAAAAGATATCAAATAGGCTCATTCTTCTCATTTTTCCCCCACCATTTCTGGCAAGTACCTCTTTATTTTTTACAAGCTTGAGGAGGATAACATATGCTTGTTTGTAAGCTCATACTTTGAAAAGAGTTATATTTGTGGACAAATCTAACCTCCCTAGGAGTCTAAGACTCTCTAGTGACAAACAAACCAAACAAGAGTTATCCTTCTCTAGATACAAATCATTCTACGAGAATTCAAATGTTTTCGATCTTACCTTAGGTCCCACGCTTGTTGTAGCAGTCCAGCCTTGCTGATCCAGATGAGCTCCTCCTTCACTTTCAGACCTGCATACACTAACAAAGCAAACGATTACATAGCATCCGAATATTCATCATAAAACAAAGCATATCTATCATATTGACCAAGGAATACATGAAACAATTCATTAACAAATCATTGAGAAGAATGGACTTATTTGTATTAAATAATCAAAGGAACCATTACAACCTGAGCCTTGGTGTTGTGCAAGCTCCTCCCAGGGTCCAGCAAGAGATTTCCTCTACTTTGACAAGCTCACCCACTCCCAATATGGCAACAAGAAAGGATAGTGATCTCTCCTCACAAGTCAACAATGGAAGTCCTAATCCAGCAGCATTTACCCTTTAGAATGTTCAGCTTTCAACCTCCCCTCCTTTGGCCCAAGGCCTGTATTTATAGTATTCTAGAGGAAGTTATTTAGTTCCAACATCAATGGGATACTCCCTCTTTTGGATGGGGTAGCTCCTCTCTTGATGGGATAAGTTCCTCTATCATAGGGGTGCATGAACCATCTGGAGGCGCTCAATGCACATCAAACACTCTTCTAGAAGTCTCTAGAAGTGACCACAAGTAACTTTTTAGAGATGAAACTCGCGCCTTTTGACCTTTACAGGGGTACACACCCAACCTTTAGCATACAAAGCGTATCAATACGCAGGTACAGTTTATCTGGAGTGCGTACACGCAGGTAAGGTAGAGAGAACCTGCGTACCCAGAGATAAACATGTTTTAAAGTGACTTTCTCTCTTTTTGAAGTTTGAAATGAAGAGCAGAGGCATGGGGCTTGACAAAGAGGACAATATGGCTATTGATGGGGCCATAGAATTGCAGATAGTCAAGGTGACAAAATTCAGTGTAACAGAGCTGGTTGCATAACATCTGGTATCAAAGCTTTGGATTCTAGGGTTTCACTTCTTCAAATAGATCATCTTGGAATGTTCACTATAACGTTTTCCTACGAGGCTTTGGAGGCTGAAATTTCCACCATGTATATCCGAAATATTGGTGGATTTCGTGTATGAATTTTAGATCTTGGTTCACTATATTTTCAGAGATATTATCCGAGGAAGTTAGGGTTTTTACAGGCTCCAGAATTCAATCTCAAACATGTGACCTAGAGAAAATTTTCATAACTTTATCTCTAAGCATTGGATTTCATAAAAAGTGGCTAAAAGTGAACGAATTGTAGTTTTTCGTGTATCATTTTTAGGGCTAAGGTTGAAACAATGACATGTGGAACTTTGTACAAATTCGCTATACAAAACCAATCGATAATTAGGTCATCGTGGGATATTGGGCATACCTATTTGTTGAAGAATGCAATCTTGATCTTACTTGTGGGGTTGGAAATAAGACTTACTACAAAATGAAATTTCAGACCTTGGACATCTAAACTTAAATATATACAATAGTTGCAATATCAAGCTCCTAAAAATCAAGAAAAAGGTGTGTATTCTTTAATTTTGCATAAATTTTATTTCGAAAATTATATTGAAGTGATTCAAAGGGAATATTGAAGCATAAATATCAATATTTGGTTTTAAAATGCCTCCCAAAAAAAATAATTCTACACCCATTAAGCCCTTAGAAATATCTACTATGACACACAAAGAAGAATAATTGCAACATGATATATTAAAATTACTGGACCAAGTGCAACAAATTTCGCTCTCACAAAGAGAAACCAAAGATGACATGGACGGCTTAAAAGGGGACATGGATGGTATAAAAGGAAACATGGAGGTTTTTAAAGTAGACATGGATGTGATGAATGTCAAGTTGGAAGGGTTGGCAATTTTTTTTAAGAAACACTTCTCAGTGGTGACAAGGTAATCCAAGAAAATCATGATGAGGAAAAAATGAATATGAAATATGAATTTAGATACGTCAATGTGGGGTTTAAGAACCAACACATTCCAAATATATATATGAGGAAGTTTTATGGCAAGGATTTGGTAACATGGATACTAAAAATGAAGCAATATTTTGATCTACATGATGTGCAACCCTCACAAAAGGTATGCATTGCATCTTTATATTTAGAACACATTCAATTTGTATGGTATAGATGGATTTGTTCTCGTAAATCACTTGTCACCTAGTCAATTTTTAAGGAGGAAATGATAGCACATTATGAAGATACAAAGAGAAACACCACCTTTATCCAATTGATAAATCTCAAACAAAAGGGTTCAATGGCAGAGCTCACCGAAGACTTCCAAAAATTGAATATTAAGGTAACTGATATTCCAGAGGAGCATAGGATTGATGTCTTCATAGGGAATTTAAAATATAACATCCAACATTAGGTTTGGCTTTGGGAACCTGATTCACTAGAGAAGGCATTCAGTGTGGAAAAACAATTTGAAAGAAAAATTATGGAAACAAGGAATTCTATCACTCACAACTATAAAAATGGAAGTGTTGTTGCTCCTAGTATTCCACAAACTACAAGGTTGACACCATAAAAATTGGAGGAAAAAAGAGAAAAAGGTATTTTTTATAGTTTAGATAGAAAATACACTAAAGGTCATAAGTGTGCTAAGAATAAATTATTCTACATAGATTGTGAAGAGGAGGAAGAAAATGAATAATAAACATCAAAATAGGAGGATATACACCAGGAACCAACCTCAGAGAAAGAAGAAATGAATCCTACTATATCTTGTAATTCATTGGAAGGAATTACCACTCCTCAAAATATCAAGATAAAATGATATATCAAGAAGAAAAAGGTAATATTTTTGATTGATTCAGGTAGTACCCATAAATTTTATTCATTGTAAGATAGCCAAGGAATTGAATTGCTTCCTATATCCAACACCATAGTGTCAAGTGATAATTGGAAATGTAGGAACTACAAATTTCTTTGGAAATTTCCATAATATCAATCTAACCATGGGGGAATATGCATTGAATAGTCAAATGCTTTCCATTCTAATGGGTGGTGTTGATGTTGTACGAGGAGTCTACTAGTTACAATATTTGGGGATAATAGCTTTTAATCTTCAAGAACTTTTCTTAATTTTTTTTTAGGAAGGAAAGGAAGTTGAATTAATGGGTATCGCAAGGAAACTAGGAAATATAATAAAATCTAATAGCATGACAAAGCTTACAAAGAAATAAAAATGAGGTGTAATTGCACAATTATGCTCACTTGCAGTTCAAACATTGAAATCATTTATTTCTCCAGATCTCCAAAAAGTATTGGAAACTAATTCCAAGGTATTTGAGACTCTCAAAGGTCTCCCACCTATTCGTGATTAGGATCATGCTATTCATTTGATTCCAGGAAGTGTTCCTCCAAACATCAAATATTACATATATCCCTATGCCAAAAAGAGTGAAATTGAATGTATGGTGGCAGAAATGCTAGAGGCCGGTATATTTCAACCTAGGAGAAGTTCTTTCTCTTCTCCAGTAGTATTGGTGCACAAGAAGGATAGATCACAATGTATGTTTCGAGATAATAGGGAGCTCAAAAATCTCACTATTAAAGATAAATTTCCCATTCCTATCATTGATGAATTGTTGGATGAATTACATGTAGAAATTTGCTTCACCAAGTTGGATATTTTTTAGAATATCATCAAATTAGAATGAAGACTAAGGACATTTAGAAAACAACATACATAACTCACGAGGGTCATTATGAATTTTTGATCATGCCTTTTGGCCTTACTAATGCAACTTACACATTTCAAGGTTTGATGAATTCCAATTTCAAACCCTTAGAAAATTTGTGTTAGTATTTTTTGATGATATACTAATCTACAACACGTCTTGGAAGTGTTAAATTTTCTGAGTGTTCTATGTTGTATCAGTTACTTTAGCCCAATTTACTTCTTCATTAATAATGCATCCAATTATTAGCAATATAACCATTCATAAACGTAACTAAAGAAAGAACAATATATGCAGTGACAAAGAACCATAAGAGATAGTAGATTGGTCCAAGACTAGGGAAAAACCCCACAAGGGGAAAACCCTTTCAAATCTTCTTTTTTAATAGATCGCCATTAAAAGTTTTCAGTAGAGAGTATAATGAGCCCAATACATATTTTTGCAGTTGATATTTAGAAATCATATCTACAGATCTACAAATCTATAAAATAGTAGAGATAAATCCAGATTGACCATATCACTAAAGCCAACTAAAGCCAAAATGTCAAACCCTAGATCTAAACCCTAGACACTCTCATAAAAAATGTCCATGTGCATCCAAAACTCCTTGGATTCTCTCTTGGACATTGTGTGAGGGCATCTGTGACTCTTCGGGGACTCTTAGGAAGACTCTGTGTGTGCATCTGGGGTAAAACACACCAAAATCCCTTAGACGCTCCCTTACAGTTACTGTGCGTGTGTTCGAGACGACCTAGGCACTCTCAAGGCTACTCTCTGTGAGCATCTAGGGACTAATGCAACCTGATCTATCTCTGAACCCTTGGATGCTCCCATAAGCCTGCGTGCCAACATCTAGGGATCTCTAGACACTCTCTTATCCACTGTTTTCTAGTTTCCAGGGACTAAAATTCCTAGTTTTGTTCTAGTGTCCAGGAATAAGAAAACCCTAAATCAGAGCAAGCCTCACGCCCATGATTTTGGACCCTTGCACAAACTCCTTTTGTCGAACCTGTGTGAACCAAGAAAAAAGCGAAGAATAGAAGATGGATTTATCATTATAATGAAATGATATTGAGGTTAATTCTATTTATAGGATTTCCTAAGGGTTCACTTGGGGTTAAGGCCGACCTAAGTAGTTACACATGTGGTTAGGGACAACGCATTCCATAATACATGTAGGAATAAAATAATTCAAAACTCAACTTCTTCTTGACAAAATTGGGTGATCTTTAGGTTGATTTTGGTCCTCTCAAAAAGAGGAATTTAATGCAAACATCATCTCAGTCATATGAATTGTCCAATGTGGAATTTTACCCTAGTTACAAAAATTGACATTCCCTCTCAATTAGGAAGAATTCCACCTGCCAATGTCTGTTAGTTGATCTTCACATCATCCTGTCATGTTGTCATAATTTTTTGACTTTCTCTACTCAACTTTATATGATGAAACTTTCTTAGATCTAAAAGAAGAAGAATTGGGTAGCAATAACTTCCACCCATACTAAGCAATAAGATATCTCATCATACAAGGGAGCACATCTTCGACCCTTGAATGTCATCAGGGAGCTCATCCTCAACCTGAAATATCAACAAGGGATTCTCTGCCAAATGGATCCAACTCTTCTTGTCACAATATATCACTGTAGTGTCTAGGACCTTCTCAAATATCTCTCCAAAGAGCTTTCTCAGCCAATATTCTTCACAACTAGCCATGATAACGACTATGTATTCTGCTTTGGCGGTGCTCAATGCTACAAAATTTTGTTTCTTGCTCATCCACGATACCATGGAAGATCCAAGGATAAAACAACATGCAGACTTACTCTTTTTGTCAATAACATTTCCAACCCAATCAACATCAGTGTATCCATGAAGTTGAACATCTCCAGTAGAATATCTCAGGCCAAGTGTGATCAACCCATGAAAATATCTCAATATGTGTTTGGAAGCTATATAATGTGCGTGGAGGGGCTCGTTCATGTATCGACTCAATGTGTTTACTTCATAACATATATCTAGATAGGTGTTCACAAGGAACATCAGAGCTCTAGTGAATTGTTGTCTATGATCAGATGGATTTTCCAAATCGGGTCTTGCAACTTCTCCACATAACTTCTTGAAGTTCATTTCCATTAGTGTAACCATCGATTTGCATTCAGTCATTCCAAATCTTTCTAGAAGCTTCACAATGTATTTTCCTTGTGAAAGGAAAATATCGTCAAGCCTTTGCCACACCTCAAGGCCTAAAAATTAGTGCATGACTCTAAGGTCTTTCATCTCAAATTAAAAGGCTATCTTCCTCTTGCACTTGATCATTAAAGGCCAACTACCTGTCAAGAATAGATCATCAACAAATAAAATCAAAATCAGTGGCATATCTTGGAATACCTTGAAGTAAAGGTTGGGATCAACATTGCTTCTTGTGAATCCCATATTCACTATGTAACTTTGAATACGCATATACCAAGCTTGGGTAGCCTGATTCAAACCATACAATGCCTTCTTCTACTTGCAAACATGTGTTCTTTGATCTTCTACTTCAAATCCCTATGGTTTTTCAACATATACTTCTTCCTGTAACATGCCATGAAGGAATGATGTCTTTACATCCATCTGATGAAGAGTCCATCCCTAACTCGTAGGAAGGTGAGCTATAGAACAGATGGTTGCATATCGATCCCAGGGAGCAAATATGTCATCATAATCTTCTCCCTCTTTTTGAGGGAATCCTCAAGCTACGAACCTTGTTTTGTATTTATCAATGTTTCCATCAATTACATGTTTGATATTGAATAACCACTTTGAATTCAAAATATAATTCCCTTTCGGTCTTGGTACAACATCCCATACATCAATTTTCACAATCGATTCATATTCCTTGGCCATAGCATCTTTCCAAAATTTTTCTTTTACTGCTTCTTCAAATGAGGATGGTTCAGCTTGAATAATAGTGCTCATGGCTACAATGCTAATCCAGGTGGATATTCGTGGCCACCTTCCAAATCCACTTGGACCCCCACCATTGTCTCTCTCAACTTTTTCAGTTTCTTTAATTGTAGCACAACTTACTATTTTTAGTAGTTTTTCGGGTCCTGAGCTTCCGGAGCTGTTTTGAGACCCTAAATGACGTTTTTTGGGAAAATTGGGAGCAACATGGGTCCATGGACTAATATTTCTCTTCCGAAATTTGTAGTTCTCAGATAGATATTTCTAACGAGATATTGTGTGTGTCAAACAGAGATCATATGCCAAAGTTACGACCCCAGGAAGTTGATGTACCAATTTACCCGAACAGGGCCCACAGTTTGGTGTTTCATCTTCTAGGGTTAGGTTTTTGGATGTTTAGGGTTTTCCATTGTTTCTAAAAAATAAATAGGCCTTCGAGCCTCATTGTAACATAGTTCATAGGCATGTAGCCACCACATCTCTTCTCAGAGATAAGCTACCATCGCCCTAGCTAGTTTATTTTCATTTTTGTTTGTAAGCATATTTCAGTATTTTACATTAATGAAATGAAGTATTATTTCTGCTACATATCTGTGTTTATGGTTATCTTTGTAATTTGTTGTGTTCCTGTTTAAACCCAGTTTAGTGGTATCAGAGGGGTTTGCTTTTCTTCTCTGTTTTTCTTTGCATGTCCCCAACTAGATTGGGATATAAGGAGTTAGGGATTGAACTAGTTGACCATTTGCAAGACAAGCCTCACAAATCTCGACAACCTCCCATGGTGGATGAAAAGAAAGACAAGGGGGCAGGGGATCCAATCAAAATCTTGCTCGAACAAGCCCTCGAGTGACAAAGGAATGTGATGATGGACATTTTTGCCCAAATCCTTCAACGGCTACCTAGAGGTGACAGATCGGCTTCCAGCAGCTCCTTTGGAAATGGCACACCCTTTAAGGTACAAGTTAATTTGGAAATCCCCATCTTCGAGGGTCAAATAGATGCAAATGCCATAGATAAATGGTTAAATCTGCTAGAGGGTTATTTTTCTATTCATGATTTTTCCAGTTGGGAAAAGATTATTTTCATTCTTCTCACAGCATCCCCCCACGTCAAGGACTGGTGAGAAACCTATTGCGAGGTGAAGGATGAAAGTACATGCTCACCATTTTCAGCCGCACCCACTTGGGATTGATTCTGGGATGTCATTAAAGAGCAGTACTACCCTGTCAGAAGTTATGAGGATCAATACATAAAGTGGACCACACTGCAACAAGGAAGGGACCAAGACATACCGGAGTTTACCAATATTTTCCATACCCTTCGCACAAAGTTGGGTATCAAAGAGTCGGAGCAGCATTTGGTACTCAAATACTGTAGTTGCCTGCACAAGTACATCCAGGAAGAAATAGAATTCCTAAACATCCCCTCACTCAGCATGACATACTGATATGCCATCAAGATCGAGCAAAAATTTAAACAGAAGAAGCGAGACTTTGGATCTGCGAATTCGAAGCAAGGGAAAGGTGCCCCCAAACCACAGAACAAAGGACAAAGACAAGGCAGGATGGCCCAAGACAACCAGCCAAAGATGAAAGCAAAGAACAATGTTGTGAAGCCGAAAAGGAAACGGGAAAGTGGTGTGAGTTCCATAAGAGCTCCACTCACAACACAAGTGAGTGTTGGGCCAAGCAATCACTGGTGGCTGAGCTAAAGGTTTCAAAATCAGATGCATGTTCCAACTCTAAGTCAGAACTCAACAAGGGGAGTGACAGAGGGAAGCAGATTATTGATGCGGAGCCCAACGCCATTGTTGCCACCATGAAGATACAGAAGGAGGAACTCGAAGATCTAGAGGAGGAGGAGTGTCTCTTCCACTCCCAGATGTGGGTAAACAACTCCCCGCTACAGTTCATTGTCAAAGTGGGAGCCAAAAGAAACTCAATTCGGTAGAGGTTGTGAAGCAGTTGGTCTTACCGACCACAACACATCCACAATCGTACACCATCGGGTGGCTTCACCAAGGGTGGGATCTTCGTGTGAGCCAGCAGTGTCACCTTCCATACAACATCAGGCCCTTCATGAATGAGGTATTGTGTGACATTGCTCCCCTTGAATTTTGTGGTGTATCATTAGGACAACCATATTTGTGGGAGCGACATGCTGTGTATGAATCAAGGCCCCATGCTATTATTGTTACATTGGGAAATAAGTTGTATAGGATACCGTAGGTAGCACTGCCTACTGCCATCTCTTTGGTTACTACAAAACAATGTAGTAAGCTCATTTACAAAACTGGGAAATTTGTTTTCCTGATGATAAGCCCTCAAGGAAAGAAGGAGATGGTGGCCATGACCTCCAGACAGGGCCCCTCTACACAACAACTATAGATGGACAAGGTTGTGGAGGAGTGCGAGGACATCTTCACCTCCCCCGCAGGGGTTCCTGTGCATTGTTAGGTCAAGCACTCCATCAATCTGACCCTAGGTGCGCTGCTACCCAATGGAATAATCTATCGGTGCTCTGTTATGGAGAACGATGAAATCAAGAGGCAGATTCAGGACCTGATGTAGAAAGGTCACATCCATCTAAGTTCATCACCTTGTGGGAGCCCGATTATGTTGGTACATAAGAAGGATGGGGCTTGCAGACTCTGTATTGACTATCGGGCGCTGAACAAGATCACTGTCTGTAATAGGTACCCAATCTCGCAGATAGATGACCTCCTAGACCAACTAAAGTGGGCAAAATATTTCTGCAAGATTGATCTGAAGTTAGGATATCACCAGGTACCAATCGAACCCTCTGATGTGTGGAAGACTATCTTCAAAGCCAAGGAGGGCCTTTTCAAATGGTTGGTTATGCCTTTCGGATTGACGAAAACTTCATGAGGCTAATGGATGACATCTTGCGGCCATTCACCAACTCATTCGTAGTGGTATACTTGGATGACATCCTGATATTCAGCCATAGTTGGGAAGAGCACCTCCACCACATTTGACAGGTTCTCCAAACACTGTGGCAACACAAGCTATGTGCTAATTTGGAGAAATTCACTTTTAGCATGACCCAGGTTCAGTATCTGGGATACATTATTGACAAACAGGGGGTTGATGTGGATCCAGCCAAGATCCAAGTCATTCAATATTAGCCATATCCAACCTCTCTGAAAGAGCTTTGCAACTTTCTAGGTCTTGCCAACTTCTACCACAGGTTCGTGTTGGGATTTTCTCATATCACTTGGCCCTTGAGTCAAGTCACCAAGGGAGGAGCGAAAGAAAAATTCTTTTGCTCTGAATCTCAATAGAAGGCATTCACAGAGTTGAAAGATCGCCTATGCATGGCACCAGTGCTCGCGTTACTGGATTTGCAACAACCATTTGAGGTCAAGACAGATGCCTCTGACTATGCTATTAGGGCAATCCTTACTCAACATGGGCATCGAGTGGCATATCATAGTGAGACACTTTCAGACACAGTCCAGAAGTATCCCACTTATGACAAATAAATGTATTCCATTGTGTAGGCTTGCCGACAATGGAAGCATTACTTTTTGGGGAAGGAAATGGTCATCCACACATACCACTGACCCTTGCAGTTCATACAAAACCAAGGGAAATTACAAAATGATCGCCATCAGAAGTGGTCTACATACCTGCAACAGTTCCATTTGAATATCAAGTATAAGAAGGGAAACACTAATAATGTTTCAGATTTCCTCAGTCGACCACCGATCATGGCATTAACCACGTGTTCAACTCTTGTGGTCACAAGACTTTTGATTGGCCAATTCTCTACAAAAACGACCTAGAATTATACCACACATACCAGACACTCTTGGAGGGTCGGCATGTTCTAGATTTTCACCTCCAGGATGCCCTGTTATGCCACCTAGTGCACCTTTGTGTTCCTTCAAGCGAGCATGCCAAGATGGTTTGGGAAGCACACTATAGTCAGGTTGCTGGGCATTTCGGGGTCGAGAAAATGGTGGTAGTACTGCAAAACTATTTCTATTGGCCAAATCTTCGACAGGATGTTAGGAAGTACATCAAATCATGCACTGCCTACACCATTGCCAAACCGACCATCAAGAAGCAAGGCCTATATACCCCGTTGCCTACCCCTAGTCAACCTTGGGAATCCATCTCCATGGATTACATGTTAGGTCTTCCTTCCACTAAAGCATGGAAAGACTGTGTTTTTGTGGTCATCAATAGGTTCTCCAAGATGGCCATTATGGCGGCCTAAAAGAAGAATATCATAGTAGAAGCCATTGCTAAACTCTTCTTTGAATGAGTGTGGGTGTACTTTGGGATCCCACATTCTATCATCTCAGATCGGGTAGTCATTTCCTTAGTACATTTTGGTCAAGTCTCTAGTCGATGCTGGACACCAAACTCACTAAGTCCACAACCTTCCATCCTCAAACTGATGGCTAGATAGAGGTTGTCATCAAGATGATTGTACACATTTTGTGCATGTAAAACTCAAAGTATCCATGCACATGGGACGAGAGCCTCCCCTATGTTCAGCACAGCTACAACCGATCTCTTCACAGCTTGACTGGCCACAACCCTTTTCAGGTGGGCTTGGGATTCCAACCACTATGTCCCATTGATGTGGCCATGCCATTTGCAACTACTCACATAGATTCGGCTCATGTCCAGTTCAAAATAGATAAGGCAACAAAATTCATTGAGCACGTCCGACATATTTTCCAATAGGTCCATCACATTCTAGAGAAATCAAATGCCAAGTACAAGCAGTGACATGATCAACATCGGGTGCCACACAAGCTTTAGGTGGGCAACAAAGTCTGGTTGCATTTACAAAAGGAACACCTTAACAAAGCCTATCGGAAATTGAGACCACTCTGATATGGTCCTTACACCATTACCAAGGTTGTGGGAGATAATGCATTTGAGCTCAACATTCCCCCATTCCTTGGCCTGCACCCAGTGTTCAATGTGGACCACCTTCGACCATACTTTCCACCATTGCTAGACACATCTGACATTACAAAACAACTCACACCCACAGAATTAAATCCAGATTTCATGGAACAAGCTACAACTAATCAGATCTTGGACACATAGATCAAGCACACTCGCCAACAGAATATCCAACTATATCGAGTTGTCAAAGCAGGCTAACTCCTTCACTAGGGCAAGTGGCTCATCAGGGACCAAGTTCAGTAGAAGTTTCCTCATCTCATGGAGGAACTCAACGCAATGGGGACCATTGCTTCCTAATGGGGGAGGAATGATCCAGGTGGATATTGGTGGCCACCTACCAAATCCACTTGGACCCCCGCCATTGTTTCTCTCAACTTTTTCAGTTTCCTTCATTGTAGCACAACTTACTATTTTTAGCGGTTTTTCGGGTCCTGAAATTCCGGAGCCGTTTTGAGGCCCTAAACGATGTTTTTTGGGAAAACTAGGAGCAACATTGGTTCATGGATTAATGTTTCTCATCCCAAAGTTGTAGTTCTCATATAGATCATTCTAACAAGATATTCTGTGCGTCAAACGAAGATCATATGCCAAAGTTACGACCCCGGGAAGTTGATGTACCAATTTACCCAAACAGGGCCCACAGTTTGGCGTTTCATCTTCTAGGGTTAGGTTTTTGGATGTTTATGGTTTTCCATTATTTCTCAACAATAAATAGGACTTTGAGCCTCATTGTAACATATTTTAGAGGCATGTAGCCACCACATCTCTTCTCAGAGAGAAGCTACCATAGCCCTAGCTAGTTTATTTCCATTTCTGTTTGTAAGCATATTTTAGTATTTTACATTAATGAAATGAAGTATTATTTCTGCTACATCTCTGTGTTTATGGTTATCTCTGTAATTTTTTGCATTCCTATTTAAATCCAGATTAAATGCATCCATGATACCTACATGGTTGCTTCCTTTCTTAGAATGGTCTACGAATGGGAAGGTTTCTTTCAGCATTCTGTAAAGTATTGCGGAGCCAAAGTGGTGTCTTCCTAGTAGGAGGATCACTTGGAAGAGGATCTAACGAATCCATAGGCTCCATGGGATCATCAACCATATCAGACTTAGGCACAGAAGGACCATCTATAATATCCTAGTCATCATTCTCTTCCTTGGGAGGTGGAGGCAGCGGAATATCTCTTTCTTTTCCAAGAGCCGCATCTTCATTCGAATGTTACATCCCTACTAATTTCAACTTTCCTCTGACCAGGAATATATATTCTATATTCTTTATAATTTTCACAATAACCCAAAAATGTATCTTTTCTTCCTGTAGCTTCCGATTTGTTCCTTTTTACCTTCAGCATATGAAAATATATGGGGCATCCAAATACAAGAAGATGGCTACTATCAGGCTTGATATCTATGAATATTTATTCATGGGCTTTGTTTTCTAATGCTTGATGAGGCACCCTATTTTGAACACATAGAAAAATAGATGTAGCTTCATCCCAAAGGAACTTTGGCACCTTTTTATCATGGAACATGGAACAAGAAAATTCTACTAGATACTTGTTCTTCCTTTGAGCCAAAACATTATGTTTAGGGGTATATGGCACAATCATTTCCTTCTCGATCCCTTATTTCTTACAAAATGATATGAATTCATTAGACATGTATTCCCCTCCATTGTCAGACCTGAAGACTTTGATTGTCTTTCTTGATTGATTTTCGATCAAGGCCTTGAATTCATTGAATATTTAAAAGGATTCATCCTTGTGCTTAAGGTAGTATATCCATGTATTTATTGAGAAGTCATCAATAAAGGTGTTGCAGTAGAGATGCCCACCAAAAAAATGTATAGGAATCAAACCACATATATCATAATGAATGAGATGGAGGATGTCATTTGTCTTGGTCTTACTAGAGGGAAATGATCCCCTCGTTTTCTTTCCACTCACACAACCTAGACACACTGCATCATGATGAGATTGAACATCGAGGATACTTGAGATCAATTTATTCAACTTCAGAAATGCATCATAGTGTAGATGAGCCATCTTGTAGTGCCATAAATTGCTCAGATGATTGGTAATATGAACCAAAGTTAGAAGAGGTCTTCTAGTGACTCTATATAATCCTTCAAATCTCCATCCTGATGTGAATGAATCTCTCATAGGTGAATCAGCAGGCCAAGTAAAAAATTTTCCTTTGATGAAGGAAACCCTCATCCCTTTATCTTCCAATGCAGATATATATACTAGGTTCTTCATTAATCCTGGTAAATACATAACATCATGCAACATAACTGATTCCCCAGACTTCAACTGAAATTGTCAGGACCCAAAGCCTTTCACGGGATGAGTGGAGTTGTTTCCAAGTATGATATTCAACCTAGTATACTTCTCTACCAGATCATAGAGAAATTTCTTGTAGCCAGAGAAATGATGAGTGGCCCCACTATCAACCAACCAACTATCCCATGAATTTGGTGGAGAAGAAATAGTAAGGGAAGAAATAAGAATACCTAGGATCCCTTGACTTCTTTTAAGGAGGATGATATTCTTCATGGTCACTTGAGGAGTCTCTTCTTCTTTTTCATATCTTCTATCACGATTATTCCTTTGATTGTATTCTTTTGTTATTGTAGTTTCCTATAGTGTTGTAACGTGAACTTTTTTTCTTCTTGGGACAGTCTCGTGCATAATGACCCTTGTGGAAATTGAAGCATTAAACATGAGATAACGATATGTCATTCCTTCCTTTTGTATTTTGAGAAGGAGGCTTCCTTGATGGACCTCCTTTTGCCTTATTCCTTTTTTCGTGAGTGATATATGCATCGGGATCTCCCTCTTCATGTTTTTGAATCCTTCCTCTTGCTATCATCCTTGATTCTTCTTGAGCAAGATTCCCAAAAATCTCATCAATTGATAGAAGGAAATTGCTATTGTTGATTGTAGTAATGAAGGTTTCCCAAATAGGAGGGATACCTATAAGAGTCACAACTACTAGCTCCTTGTCAGGAACATTTTTTCCAACTCTCTGTAATTGATCTCTAAAGAAAGAGATCATCATAATGTAGGCTTAAACAACTTCTCCTTTTTTCATCTTGGTTTCCTTGAGTTGATCTTTCAAGGTGATGATCTTGTTCAAGTTTTTGATTTCATACATGCCGACTATCTTGTCATTCATATCTTTATACTTTTTAATTTCCCAACTTATGCAAGTAAATGATCTTGTAAACCATCAACTATAATTTTCTTTTCTTTGGACTCACCTTTCTTGTACCTATTCTTGACGGAAGCAGAAGAATTTTCTAGAGGCTTGGGCATCCTTCCTTGAGTGTTTTCTAGCACATCATTGTTATTAGCTATGATCTCCAATTTGAATTTCCATGCAACAAAGTTTGATGCATCACCCAACTTTTCATGCTCCTTGAAGGTGGAGGATGACATCTTGACCTTAACTAGAAAATCTACTTTCTGAAAATGTGGGCTTCAATTCTTGTCTTATTTTGGGATTGTCCTTCACCTCAGCTCTAATTCCATGTTAAATTTTCTTATTGTTCTACGTTGTATCAATTACTTTAGCCCAATTTACTTCTTCATTAACAATGCATCAAATTTTAGCAGTATAACCAATCATAAACATAATTACAAAAAGAACAATATATGAAGTGACAAAGAAGATAACAACACAACCATAAGAGACAATATATTGGTGCAAGACCATGGAAAAATCCCTCAAGGGGGGAAACCTTTCAAATATTCTTATTTAATAGATCATAATAATTTTTTTTAGTAGAGAGTACAATGAGGCCAGTACATATGTTTGCAATAGATATTTACAAATCAGATATATAGATCTATAGACCTATATAATAGTAAAGAGAAACCTAGATCCACTAGATCACTAAAGCCAACTAAAGCAAAAATGTCAAACCCTAGATTTGAACCCTAGACATTCTCATCAAAACTAATTGCGTGCATCCAAAACTCCTGCGACGCTCTCTCAGACACTGTGTGAGGGCATATGTGATTGCTTGGATGCTCTCAGGAAGAATCTATGTGTGCATCTAGGGTAAAACACACCAAAAACCTTTAGATGCTCCCTTATAGTTACTATGCATGCATCTGTGATGACCTGGACGCTCTCAGGACTACTTTATGCAAGCTTCTGGGGTCTAATGCATCTCGTTCTATCTCTAAACCCCTCGAAGTTCCCATAAGCCTGTGTGAAAATGTCTAGAGCTCTATAGAAGTTGTATTGCCCAGTATGTGCCAATGTTCAGGGACTAAAATGCCCAATTTTTTGCTAACGTCCAGGAATTAGAAAACCCTAAATGGGAGTGAGCCTCATGCCTGTGATTTCAAACCTTTGCGCAAACTCCTTTTGTTGAACCTGTGTGAACCAAGACAAAAGATAAGAATAGAATATGGCTTAATCATATTGATGAAATGATCTTGAGGTCACTACTATTTATAGGCTTTCTTGAGGGTCCACTTGGGGTTGAGGCCAACCTAAGCAGTTACACATGTGGTTAGGAACAACCCTTTCCATAATACATGTAGGAATAAAAAAAAATCAAAACTCAACTTCTGCTTGACCAAATTGGGTGATCTTTAGGTATATTTTGGTCCTCTCAAAATATGAATTTAATGCAAGAATAATCTCAGTCATCTGATCTATCCAACGTGGAATTTGACCCTAGTTGAAAAAATTAACAGGAATGATCATGTTCAACATGTTGACAGGGTGCTCAAACTATTGGAGGAGAAACAATTATATGAAAAAACCTCCAAATGTTTCTTTGGAGTACAGGAGGTGGAATATTTGGGCCATATTGTATCTCATGAGGGTTTTAAGGTAGACACTAACAAAATTAAAGCCATTAAGGAATGGAAAATCTCGACAACCATAAAGCATATTCAAGGATTTATAGGGTTGACATGGTATTATCGCAAGTTTATTAAGAATTATGGGAGAATAGTAACACCTCACACACTATTACGGAAGAAAGATGCATTTTCTTGGAATCCATAAGCAACTAAGGCCTTTGAACATCTTAAGGGGGGAAATGTGCCAAGCATCGGTCTTAGCTATGCCAAACTTCACAAAAACCTTTATTCTGGAATGTGATGCCTCAAGGAATTGGAAGTGGTGCTTTTTTAATGCAAGAAGTAAGACCCAATGCTTTGAAATTCGTCCAATCAAAGGAAGTATTTACAAAAACCTATTTATGAGAAGGAAATGTTGGCAATACTACATGCACTAAAGCAATGATGACCTTACCTATTGAGAAGGCACTTCAAGGTAAAAATAAATCATGATAGTCTTAAATACTTTCTGGAACAAATATTATGTTCAAAAGAGTAACAAAAATGGGTCACAAAGATGTTTGGTTATGACTTTGAAATCATCTAGAAAAAAGGGAAGCAAAATGTTGTTGCATATGCACTCTCAAGAAAGGATGAGGATGTGGAAGCATTTCTTTGTTCCATTGATATTACCCAACCTGATTGGATAACCAAATCAATGGATGAATGGAAGAATGAGGAAGAGGCATGGACACTCATTCAAAAGTTGCAAAAAGATCCTAGTACATCTGATACATTTAGATGGAAAAATTATTCATTATGGTACAAAGATCACTTATATATTTTTAAGAATTCCCAACTCAAGAAAAATATTCTTTTGGAATTGCACACCTCCCCTTTAGGATCACTCATGATTTTTAAAAACTTGCCACATAATCAAGACATAATTTTTTTGGGATGGCCTTAAATCTTATATACAGAAGTTTGTGGAATAATTTTTGATTTTCCAACAAAATAAAGTGGATATAATTAAGACCCCGAGTCTGTTACAACCTTTATCCATTCCAAGTCAGTGTTGGGAGTAGGTATCAATGGATTTTATCACAAGTTTACCCAAGTCTGAAGGAAATAATTTCATCATGGTTGTAGTTGCTAGAATTACCAAGTATGCACACTTTTGTGCATTATCTCATCCTTTTAAGGTCATTAAAGTTGCATGGAAATCCAAAGATTATTGTAAGCGATAGAGATCCCATTTTCACTGGTTTCTTGTCTTGGTACTCAATAATCTCATATCTTATGGAAACAATTCAAAAGTTGCATGGAAACCCAAAGATTATTGTAAGTGATAGAGATCCCATTTTCATTGGTTTCTTGTCTTGGTACTAAAATAGCTCATAGCTCATCTTATCATCCTCAATCTGATGAGAAAACTGAGATAATGAATACATGTTTGGAAGGATATATTTTTTGATTTGTATCTGACAAATAAACACAATGGTTCAAGTGGTTACCTCTAGCTGAATGGCGGTATAACACTTCCTTCCATACTACAACAAAAATGACTCCATTTATGGAACTTTATGGATATCATCCACCATCCATCACATCATATTTAATAGAAAATTCTAAGGTTCAAGTAGTGGAATACCACATCCAGCATCAACAACAAGTTCTCCAACTCTTAAAGGATAACCTCACTTTGGCAAAAAATTGAATGAAACAATAGGAATGTCAACATTGTAGTGAAAGAAGTTTTGATGTAGACGACTGGGTATTTTTACAACTACAACTATACATACAAATGTCCCTCAATCAAGCTAAGAAGGATAATAAATTATCACCCAAGTACTATGGTCCTTACAAGGTGTTATAAAATATTGGCACTATGGCATACAAATTGGAGTTGCCTACCTCTTCCTGAGTACAAACAATTTTCCATGTTTCATGCTTAAAGAAGGTTATTAGTGACAAGCTCCCAATTTAGATAGAGTTTCTAGAACATTATGAAGAAGGAAAAATCACATTTGACCTAAAGCGGTCACAAAAACAAGAACCTAATAGCTATGAAATCAATTAATTTTAGAGTATCTCATTAAGTGGAAGAACTTACCCGCTGAAGATTCCACATGGGAGGATGAGAATTTTATACAGAAACATCCAAAACTACTCAAGCCTTGAGGACACCACTTTTTTGTAGGAGAGGGGCATGTTAGGTCCCTATAATACTAGTGGATTCCCCTTATTTTTATTGTTAGTGTAACCCCATATTGTTATTGTTGTGCCCATGTATCCCCCATGTTATTAATTTTATGCCCCCATAGAAGCCCACTATTGTTATTGTTGTGCTCTTACATTATTATGGTTATGTAGGCTTTGATTAGATTGTGACCCCTTAGACTCCTATATATACCAAGGAGATCTTATCATTTGTGTCATACAAAAATTGTTCATTTATGTAATGTAAAGGAGGTTTCCCCCTCGAAGAGGCTAATTTCTAAGTCTTTGATCTATCTTTTCTTCTATTTTGTGAGCTAGTTGCATAACAAAGAGGCGGGTTGGGTCATGGAGATGGGGGAACATGGATATATATTGAAGAAACAAAATTTTTTTAAGTGTTGCAGTAGCTTGATGTGGATTTTCATGACACTTAACTGAAGTATTTTCAGTTTTCAAAACCCTGGGAGAAAAGTGATTGTAACCTTATTGTAGCCCTTGATGGACAAGATTCAAGAGACAAAGGGGTTATCGTCAAGTGGTGTAAATTATATGGTTGCGGCCCAAGAGGGGGTGGGCCTATGGTGTTACAATGGGATTAAGGATGGGGCACGATTACGTGGAGGCTCATAGACTAGGCTCCACCGTGATCCAAAATCCATTATAACGGTGAAGTGTTGCATTATATGAAGGTGTAGGCCTAGGTGGGTCCCGAGACATAATCTACTCAACACGATGACATGGAGGGATGTATATATGACACATAGACATTTTGACACATGGCATCTAGAATTGGACTTTTTTGGATGGTCTTTTGTCTTATAAATATGTGACACATGGCATCTTGCAAAAGATGCCACACAGAGGTGTGATGTCAGCACGACATCATAACAAGATGATTTCTTTGTGATGTTAGTAGGGTTGATGTGGAACAGGCTATATAATTGCAGTCATGGGGCCTTAAGTTTCACACACTACATTGTATACCTTCGGTCGTCAGTAACCAGGGAATGAGAAAAGAACATGGAAATTGATGTGAATATTCCCATTTGTGCCCGAGAGTTGAGTGGGTGTGCCACTCCATGACGGTCTTGGGAGAAGGGAGCCACGAGATGGACATGATGCCATCATTTGACATGAATATTCCCTTTCACTCAACAGACCTTGTGATAGTTCCTCCTTTTTTCACTTGGGATTTAAAGGGCAGGGTGCGATGATGTGGCACAACTCATGACTATGTGGCAGGTCGCTTGGTGGTTGAGGCTGACATGGGAAGGGCCACAATGGGCTGTTAATGAGGTGTACGGTCCATGTAGACCACTTGGTAGTGCCAAGAGGAAAGATTGGATGACATGACAAGGGTTTATTAGCCAAACTGTAAATGGCCATAACTTTTGATGTGGGTGTCAAATTGAGATAAAGTTTATGTTGTTATGGGTTAAGGACACACTAAACACCATAGCTCATGGAATTGAGTTATTATGGGTTAATTAATGTTTTATATGTTTTGTATTTTATTTATTGGCTTCATGTTTTCCTTGTTGTTTTGATAGTTGACCTTAAGCTTGGGCATGCTATTTTGTTTTTTTTTGCCTTGTGTTTCTATTGTGGTTTTCTTTTTTGTCTTTCTTTATTCTTTCCTCTTGTCATTTGGTCTTGGTGGTTGGGTAAGAGTGAGAAGTGAAAAAGGAGATCTGGAGAAGAGTTGGGTCAAAACCCAATTGGAAGTGCAAGAACTTGGTTAAACCATGTGCATAAGATAAATGACAGTCAAAAGGCAAAAGAAGATGATAGAACAACTAGGTGGATTGGCTGGGCCCATGGGAACAAAGTGGACATCAATGTGACAACCATGAGACTAGCGTAAAATAATTTTTTCTAAACTTTGACACTACATGGTTGTTTTATAGGTGGATTGGCTGGGTCCATGGGAACAAAGTGGACATCAACGTGACAACAATGAGACTAGCATAAAAAGAAAAGTTTTCTAAATTTTGAGACTACATGGATGTTTGAGACGACCCAAGTGGTCACATTGATTTATCCGCCCACCAAAATGTTATTCAAGAAGCACTTTCTCATTCACCAAACCAATGAAGGAACTTTGAATGCGTGGGAACCTAGAGCCGAGGAGAAACCCTGTGCACACAAATTTTGAGAGGTTATATTTTAGGGGAATATTCCCTAATGCAGTGAAGAATCTAAAATATTCCCTGGAGGGCTATTTTTTACAGTGTCAGATTCATGCCAACTTTATACTCAAACGAACCAGAATTTTGCAGGGAACATAATGGTGTGGTCCATTTCCCCATCTAAGAAGCAAACAAGTAGGTAATCAGTAACAAGGAATCTTTGTAGAATCTTATGGAATCTAAAAGATTCACTTGGAGGCTGATTTTTTATAAAGGTACAATGATGTTGAATTTATAGTCATTTTTCATAGAATATAATAAGGCGTGCAGTGGTGTGCTCATAATTTTCATCTGAGCATCGAATTTTTCAGTCATCCCTAGGAAGGAATCTTTAGAAGAATCTGTTGAAAAATGTGCAACAAGAAATGTTAAATTTAGAATGTGCTAAAAATAGACCTACTAAAAATAGCATGTCTAAAAATAGCAGTTTGGCTAGTGAGGTCATTGGCCACATTGGCTGAGAAGTGAAACTGCTAAAAATAGAAAGTTCTAAAAATAACATTTATGGGTCCCTTCCTATTTATAACAGTCCCTAGTCTATCTATAGGGAGTAAAATTAATCTTGGTCTTAACAACAGTTGGAAATATTAATTAATTAATTTAGTTGAGTTAATTAGTTAAGGAAATTCGAATTTGAAGTCTTTGTGAGCATGCACATGAGTTGTCCCATTGATTGAGGAATTTATCCTTAATTTCCCCCACTGATTGAGGGAATAAGTATGAGTTCTATAATGAGAGAATCAGTTGACTTAGTTCTTACTGGTCAATTCCAGTTAGATTATTTTAAAAAGTTGTTAAAATAATAAAATATAGTTTGTTAATGCTCGCATGCATGTGACAACTATTCTTTTAGATAACTGAGAATTCACTCATGGATAATTGTTGCATGTTAGTTCTGTCAGAGACCTAGTTGAGATCAGATGTGGGACAATGTACTATCAGATGCTAAGATATTTCTAGTAAGTATTCCTTGCATGAGGAATAAATCTATTTTCTTCTATGACTACGTAGGTGGACCTGAGGTGACAACATGTATGATTAGGCCAATTTTCAGCATATATAATGAGGCCTAGGTAGTCCATGATTTTCATCTTCATATCTTCATAGTTCATTGAGAACTGGATAGCTTGAGAGCTGATTCTTTTTGTATTGTGAAAAGGATTTCCACTTGATTGATAATACATGGGTGGGGTTTTATGCTAGTGCTTTCCCTTCTATATATCTTGTGTTATGTGTGATTATTTCTCTTCATCAATTATGCATGTTTCTACTTGATGTTGCTCATGAATTCAATTATGCTTTTGCTTAATGTTTTGTAGAAGTAGAACAAGTATTATGCTTTAGGACATTGCATATATTAGTTTGTTCTATAGGTGAAATTTCTATATGGTATTGGAGCACAAGTGATCAAGCAAGAACAATATACTGAGAGGAGATTTCAAAATTTTGAGTTTTGGGCCGAGAGTTTGCAAAGCATATCTGAAAAATCCTGTACAAAAAGTTCAGAAATAAATAGCAGATTTGGATTCCTTGCAGAAAAATAGCCAAAAAAAAAAAAAAAATTGGCTGAATCGAAGTTCAGATGAGGGAGATATTGCTGATTTAAAATGAGCTCCTTTTCTAGAAAATGTAGTGACGGCGGGAAAGTGGAAATAGATTAGTGTGCTAGCCAAGAACCTGTATGCACTTGAGGTACAAGATGCATGCAAAGCCTTGAGGAGCAAGGCAAAGGTTAAAGACTTGGTGGTTGAGAGGGAGAGTATATTACCTCTCAACATGCAACACCAGAAAAAGTCTCAGACAATTGTGGAGGAGCCACGATTGGTGTAGCAGCTTCAAGACATTGTGGAGTAGCCACAACTAGAGAAGTTGAGAGAAGATCGAGTAGAGACACCTACTCAAGTAGAGATCTCCAGTAGGGGGGAAATTTGAGCCAAGTGGGAAGAGGGATCACATGCAGCCATACCTCCAGGTAAGAGGTGGGGCGATGTAGAGTGATTGTCCCAAGGAGGAGGGGCAGGATCCTTGAGGTATCCAACCTCTTAGATGAGACCTTGCTACGGGAGCCCCGATGTGGAGTAGCAGAACCTGACTGATTGGGTAGAGACAAATGTGGATGGAGCAGTAGAGAGAGTGACAGTGCGGGGAATCCTAGGATAGCGCATAGCTAGCAGGTTGCAGCAATGCGAGAGGCATAAGTGTTTCGCACAGTACTAGGTGGCACAGATAGGTGTGAAATGGTGCGGGATGCATGGAGATGTTGCACTAGCGTAGATGTCAGAGAGGGAGCACTTGTCAGCAGCAGGTAGAGCTTCAACATCAGAGTATGTTCCTAGCCCAACAGAGTGGTCAGTTGGGACTGTTTTTGTTCCAAGTGTTATTGTAGAAAGTGGACTGGGTAGATGTGTTGCATGCAGAACATTCCAGAGTTACAGGATCAGGTTCAAGAGAAATCCTTTCTTTTGAGAGGGAGTGTTGAAAAATGTGCAATAAGAAATGCTAAATTTAGAATGTGCTAAAAATAGACCTGCTAAAAATAACATGTCTAAAAATAGCAGTTTGGCCAATGAGGTCATTGGCCACATTGGGTGAGAGGTGAATTGCTAAAAGTAGAAAGTTCTAAAAATAGCATTTCTGGGTCCCTTCCTATTTATAGTAGTCCCTAGTCTATCTATAGGAAGTAAAATAAATCTTGGCTAACAACAGTTGGAAAGATTAATTAATTAATTAATTGAGTTAATTAGTTAGGAAATTCGAATTTGAAGTCTTTGTGAGCATGCACATGAGTTTTCCCACTGATTGAGGAATTTATCCTTAATTTCCTCCATTAGTTGAGGGAATCAGTATGAGTTCTATAATGAGAGAATCAGTTGACTTAATTTTTACTAGACAAGTCCAGTTAGATTGTTTTAACAAGTTGTTAAAATAATAAAATATAGTTTGTTAATGCTTGCATGCATGTGACAACTATTATTTTAGATAACTGAGAATTCACTCATGGATAACTGTTGCATGTCAGTTTTGTCAGAGACCCAGTTGAGATCAGATGTGGGATAGTGTACTATTAGATGCTAGGATATTTCTAGTAAGTATTCCTTGCATGAGGAAGAAATCTATTTTCTTCTATGACTATGTAGGTGGACCCGAGGTGACAGAAGGTATGATTAGGCCAATTTTTAGCCTATATAATGAGGCCTAGGTAGTCCATGATTTTCATCTTCATATCTTCATAGTTCATTGAGAACTGGATAGCTTGAGAGCTGATTCTTTATGTATTCTAAAGAGGATTTCCACTTGATTGATAATACATGGTTGTGGTTTTATGTTGGTTCTTTCCCCTGGATATATCTTGTGTTATGTGTGATTATTTCTCTTGATCAGTTATGCATGTTTCTACTTGATGTTGCTCATGAATTTGATTATGCTTCCACTTAATGTTTTGTAGAAGTAGAACAAGTATTATGCTTTAGGAAATTGCATATATCAATTTGTTCTACAGGTGAAGTTTCTACAGAATCTTCAAGATTCTCGAGGGTCCAAATTTTGATGGTGTCAGAAAAGGGAAAATTTGATAGTCATTTGACACAATTTCATGCCAGATTTTCAATGGTGCAACCCACTTCGTCAGCATAGCTTTGAATTTTTAGGTCATCCTCGAAAGTGGAGGTATATGATGCAATGATGGCATATCTTTCTTTTGATTCACTGAGGTGATGTTATTTTTGTTGAGATCCCTATTACCATTATTTTGAGGGATACTTGTATGCCATATCATGTGAAAATTTATTAGCTTGTCATGTTGAAGAAGGGCCTATTTGAGTGAGAGTTCCTATAGGAGGACATCTCATGGAGAGACATGCCACTCTTGTTGAGGGAATTTTCCCCTATGAGTGAGAGTTCCTAAGAACATCTCATGGAGAGACATGTCATTATGTGTGAGGGAATTTATCCTTGTAATGACAAAGAATATATCATGTACATCATCATCATTTTGCAACATTAATGAAGTGGCCTCCGCATTCTTGACACCAAGCCTAGAGACGTAACCCACATTGGGTGAACTCCGTTATCAATGTGTTGTGTGTTTTTTATTTGATGGCTATTATTATGTTTAATCTTCTTTAAAGCATTCACATTTGGTTGTTTTATACTCTTTCACATGCAATTATTTTAGCATTGCAAAAGTGATATTGGTTAATTCCGATAGCTGAAAAGATCTAGATCATTAATGGATTGCAAGTTTCCTAGAACACCTTTGGGAAAGTGGGTAGGAATGTCCCATTGTTGATAATTATTCTATAATCACTCTCTTGATGATGGTGGTGGGAATGACTGAAAAATGGAAAATGATGAAAATTGATGGCATAAGAACACAATGGATGAGGACATGTTGAGTTAAATAAGCCGTTGAATGTTGCAATAACAAAAATATGAACAAAAAGTGTTGGTAATGGAAACATGTAAAAAGGAAAATGAAAGAAATTGGGTGAGAATTCCTTTGGATGAGTTTGAAAATTGTTTTTTTCAACGCAATGCATGCTCTACATGAATACCAGGAGGCTTTCTAACCTTAACATCATCTGGCATGTGAATGTGCTATATTTTATGAATATGTGAATGATGAAATGAATGTATATGTTATGCCATTGCATTTGCCAATATATTGTTGGGAATCATTCTTGTGAAAGAATGATTGGTTAATGCTCAGAAAATATGATGAATGTATGAATGAAATGTTTAGGGTAGCATAATGAGGTTATCCGATGAGATCCCTTGTCATGTAAGGGATCCATTGAGCAAGTGTTAAGCCTTGCTGATAATTATTGTTATGATAATATGATTATGACATTTATGTTCCCATCTTAATATTATGTTTATGACCAGGAAATGCTAATTGTTGTATCATCTAGTATACTAACTACTTATTGGATACTTTGATCAATTAATGAGGCATATAAGCCACTTAGTGCTTTCTTTTGCCGATAGACCAATCAGTGCATATGGTTTGACTATTACCACCACCAAAGTGCTAGCTAGAAACTTATATACTTGTCAAACAAGGACACCTACCTTGTTGGAGGTGTGATGATATTGGGACAGGTAAATTGCTTAGAATTGGGGGTTGCCTAAGCCTGTGAATTGTGATGAAGGGGGAGTTGTGATGATGTGTAAAGTGTGTATTGTTAAAATATATGAATAATATTGTGTATATGATATATATAAATATATGATAATTATCATATGTATGATATTTATGATGTGGGAGTTGTGATGATAACATAGTTGCGATGGGAGTTGTGGTGGTAAATATTATTCTTGTTGACAAAAGGCTACTTATATTCTAGTTTCCATACTTTTTAAGAGGTGGGTGAGGGGGCGCTAGGGGGGCAGGAGTTATTTGGATCTATACAAAAAGACTGCATGGGACATTATAACTGCCACTGAGTTCATGCTTCAGCTATGAACCACTCAGTGAGATGGATTTGAAGACAAATTTGGTTGAAGATGGTATGCAACATACACAACACTTAGTGCTTACTTTAAATAATAAACTACTCAGTGAAAGAGGAAAGAGAAAGCCACAAAGATAAGTGTCAATTATTGATCTAGGAGGATCCATTGATTCAATTGTATAGGTGTTCAAGTGTCATTTAGTGTCATTGTCGCTTCAGTTCAACTTCGACCGTTCGATAGTGTTGGTTAGGGATTATATTATTCAGGTAATGTTCATGGTTTCATGGTGTTCAGTTGATATGGGTGTACCTAGCTGTCAACTTGAGTTCATTGACAATTCCGCTAGGATTGGTTGACGACATGTGTTTTGTCATTTGACAAGCCAGATTAGTTTGACATGGGTGTCGTGGTGGTGGAGGATTGATATTGTCATTTGTCGATGATAGGCATGGGTTTATTGTCATCATGTGACGAATGTCGCGAACGTCACATTGTGACAATATTTTGCATATGGGTTTCTAAAACTACATGTAAACCCTAATCTATGTCTTAAATCTTGGACCTATGCCTAAGTTCTACCAACCATAATGCAATACAAAAACCATGTATCACTAATTCCTAATGCTAAAAACTAAGTAATCAAACCTAAAACCCTAATATACATTGTAAAAACCATGTGTTATGTCATAAACTTAAGTCCTATCAACTCTCAGCCTTTATACATTGTCAAACAAATATAAAATCCAAATAACAACCCTAACTGCATGCTTAAACTATAGCGGGACCATATGCCATGTGAAAATCTAAGGGAACCACCAGGGGTTAGCAACAGAGGTTAACTAAAAACACATCGGAACCATAACTGTTATCAGAACCATCGGGGTTTACCATAACATGGGTTAGTGGAACCGCCAAGCTTAGCACAACACCATAACCGTCAGTTGTCAACAAAACCGTCAGAGAGATAATCGTAGGTTACTTAACAGTGTTCACATGCACTATCTTCTCCTCTGCGCGGTTAGTGAACAACTAATGGTTCATTTATATTATAAAGTCTATTTTGGGATTTTCAAAATAGTTTTGTTAAAAAACTAGTTCAACCACCTTGTAACAAAGCCCTAGCTGTCTCTATGATATAATGGAAAACCTTCAAGTCAGCTCATTCACCTAAAATGCAATCAGAGGTGGTTTCAATGCATCTTCAGGCCTATAAAGGCAAAATTTCTCTTCATTGACCAAGGAGAGTGGACTTCAACTTTTGTATGCAGGTTCTGGAGGACATAGGTGATTTTGTTTTCAGAGTTTCAGGAGCATCTAGGGTCGGTTTTGGAAACCATAAGAAGCATTGGAAAGCTGGTTCATAGGGATATATGATGACAAAGGTCAAAATTTCCTGTGTGCAAGTTAAGTTTTACTAAATCGCTGTGTAATCAACACCTTTCTTCTCATTCCTAATAAAAACGATTGCCCATCTTGAAAGTGGACTTGGAGATGTAGTCCATCAGGGACGAACTCCGTCATCAATTTGTTATTTGGTATGAATATGTTTTTACTATTTACACTTCTGTTCTGCATCGATTTTATGTTTAACCAGTTGTTGTAAAGTGTTATTTTCAAGCAACTTTTCCTCGATTTGTGTGCTTCATCTAACATTCAAATCATTAATGGTTAGTTCAATTCTACATCATTATTTAGTGTATGATCATTTCAGATCATATAATTTGGTATCAGAGTAGTTTCCATTTGTAGAATGTGCCATTGAATGTTTACCAGGTCAAAGTCGCAACGAGGAGAAGGAATCCTTGAGTAGATTGATCCAGAGATTGGAAAGTAACGAGTTGTTCAGAAATCAACCATGTCAGGACCTGATGCAGGTGAAAACTCTGAAACTAAGATGAGAGAAGAACAGTTTCAATAGGCATTCTTAACCATGCAGCGGATGTTGGGAGAATTGTATGAAGACAATAAGGCGAGAGATGTTTCTTCTTAAAAGGCATCGAAGAAGGACAAAGGTAAAGGCAAGGCTGATAAACCACCTTCACCTCCATCATCTCCATCATCCTCTTATTATTCATCTTCTTCCAGTGCAGAATCTGAAACAGAAAAGAAACCTAAGAAAACATCTCTTTTGAAACTTGATGTTAAATTTGAGTTAATTGTTTATGATGGCGAAATGAATCCTGAAAATCTAAATAACTGGATAAAGCAGTTAGAAGTGTATTGTCGCATTCAGAACATTTCTAGCAATAAAGCTAAAATTCAGTTAGCTACACTTAGAATGGGGGAACAACTTTAATTTGGTGGGAAAGTAAAACTCAGATAGATGTAAAGCATAAAGGAAAGGTCATCTCTTCATGGTCTAAGTTTTTAAAAGCTCTTAGGAAATAGTTCTATCCTTTAGGATACATGCAACATGCTATTATTGATTGGAAGCATATGAGGCAAGGTAAAGGGCAGAATGTTCATGAGTTTACTTAGGAGTTTAGAAGGAAAGCATTGGCACTTGGTATTTCATTGGATACATGAGAAACTTTGTTAAAATACATTGACAATTTACATTCATATTTGCAGCATGCTTTATTGATGTTTAATCCCGATGATTTGATGAGGTGTGTGTTTAGGCCATACATATTGAATCAGGTGGCAAACCATTCAAGTTTTCATCGCAGTCATCCAAAGAGTTGGAAACCAAAAATTACAGTGATAGTAAGGGGAAGAACAATTCAAAGAGAAAGAAATCAATGATCATTTAGAAGGAAAGACCCATTTGTTCTCATTGTCAGATAATCAGTCATGATGAATTGAAGTGTTGGAAACTTCATCCAAAACTTAAGCCCAAAAAGTTCCTTAAGGTGAATGATCAAAAGAAGTCCATTGCAGCAGTCCAGCAAGATCTAGGTTCAGATTCAGGTGATGATAGAAGGATAACCGCCATGGTTATGACAGGTAAAACTTCTGACACTCGTTCAAGTTTGAAAAATAATGTATCTTCTTCAAACATAAATTCTTCACATGAGGATAAAAAAGTTGAACTCTTCCACATAAGGACAAATTCTAAGCATACAAAGATTGACACAATGTTTGAAAGTGGATCACAAGCAAATTTAATATCTAAACATATAGTTTATCAATTGGGATTGGAGACATAGAATCATACAAGACCATACCCATTAGGTTGGATTAATAAATCAACTTAGATACATGTCACAAAGTAGTGTCAGTTAAAATTTGAAATTACATCTAAGTACATTGATGAAGTGGAGCTAGATGTGGTCCCAGTAGACATATGTGGAGTTATCTTAGGAAGTCCTTTCTTTATGATCGAGATGCAGTGTTTTACAAAAGAGAACATAAATATCACCTAAATAAAGAAGGGTTTGAATTTATTGTTAGGGCACATAAAGTCAAATGAAACTTGGATTTAATTGTTACAAATCGAGTTAAGCAGTTAATAAGTTAAGGTAGATATGTATTCATGTTTATTAAGGAACAACATAAGGAAGATTGTTCGAAATGCGAGATTCAGTTTATAGATCAACTAGTCAAGGTGGTTAATTATTTTACCAGAAATCTTATTCATAAATGGGATAAGCAACATGAGATACATGTAATGTCCTATGAACATCTTCTTAAAGAAAGAATGACTCTCAACTCATTCATTCAATTGAATTCTAGGAACTATCATCATCAGTAGTGTATTGCAAAGAATGTTACATGTGAGTCTAATCAGAGACTTGTTTTAGATGGTATGTTTATTTTCAGTTTCCGCTGTGCAGGTCAGTACTGGGGAAAGTCAGTGTTACATTTCTTTAGTATTACATCACTATTTCATGCTTTAAAAAGTAATGAAGCCTCTTTTCAAGTGGAGAGGAAGTCTATAAGTTTTCATGGCAAAGCATTTTCGAAAGCAAATCTAAAGTTTCCTTATCATGATTTGAAAACTAATGCCTTAAGTGAAAGTGTTAGTCAATGGAGATATCAGTTAATAGATGAAGAAATAGTGATTCAAGTAAATCAACAATTACTTAGATACTTTCAAAGTCAAATTAAGTTGCAGTAGTCTTTACTTGACAGCTGGATGAGTTATGTGCAACAATTTCACTTAGTAATCAGTCAACATGAAAGTAACTCAAATCAAGTAATTGATATTAAGTCAAAATCAAAGGAGTCTTTGAATATTTCAGTTATTCTGGAAATCAGATTGTTAATACCCATAAGATGTATTGAACAAAGCTATTCAAATACTATTTTCAAAGATGTTTTTGAATCACTAACTCATCATTCTTCGTGGAAAGAATACAATTGCCATGTTGATAACAGGTTGTTTTCCCATCGTCACAAGTTGTTCATACTGCAGATGGAAGAAACATGTCACTGAATCGAAAGGTATCATGGTCAACATCATCCAGGTCATCACTTACAGGTGATTGATGAATGTACTAGCACATCGTCAGGTCAAGGAGGAAAGAGAGGGAGTTCTACCCTCATCGACTAATTGTTTAGTCAAAATTTTGTGGTCCAAAAGCTTTCAAGTGGAGAGGAATGATCTAGGAGGATCCACTGATTCAATTGTACAGGTGTTCAAGTGTCGTTCAATGTAATTGTCGCTTCAGTTCAACTTTGATCATTTGACAGTGTTGGTTAGGGATCAGATTGTTTAGGTAATGTTCATGGTTTCATGGCGTTCAGTTGATATGAGTGTACCTAGCTACCAACTTAAGTTCATCAACAGTTCTGCCAGGATTGGTTTCCGACATGTGTTTTGTTGTTTGACAAGCAGGATTAGTTCGACATGGGTGTTTTCGTGGCAGAGGATCGATATCATCGTTTGACGACGATATGCATGGGTTTATTTTCATCATGTGATGAATGTCGCGAACATCACATTTTGACAATATTTTGCATATAGGTTTCTAAACTACATGTAAACCCTAATCTATGTATTAAATCCCAGACCTATGCCTAAGTTCTACCAACCATAATGCAATACAAAAACCATGTATTAATCCTAATTCCTAATGCTAAAACCTAAGTCATCAAACCTAAAACCCTAATCTACATTGCAAAAACCATGTGTTATGTCATAAACCTAAGTCCTATCAACTCTCGGCCTTTATACATTGTAAAACAAATATAAAAAACCAAATAACAATCCTAACTGCATGCTTAAACTGCAGCGAGACCACATGCCATGTGAACGGCCAAGAGAAATGCCAGGGGTTAGCAGCGGAGGTTAACCAAAAACCACAACAGAAACCATAACTGTTATCGGAACCATCAGGGTTTACCATATCACAGGTCAGCGGAACCACTAAGATTAGCGCAACACTGTAACCGTTAGCTAACAGCAGAATCGCTGGAGCGATAACCGCAAGTTACTTAACAGTGTTCACATGCGTTGTCTTCTCCTCCGCATGATTAGTGAACAACTAATGGTTCAGATATATTATAAAGTATAATTTGGGCTTTTCAAAACAGTTTTGTTAAAAAACTAATTCCACCACCTTGTAACAAAGCCCTAGGTGTCTCTATGACCTAATGGCAAACCTTCAAGTCAACTCATTCACCTCAAATGCAGTTAGAGGTGGTTTCAATGCATCTTTAGGCCTATAAAGGCAAAATTTATCTTCAGTGATCAAGGAGAGTGGATTTCAACTTTTGTATGTAGGTTCTAGAGGACATAGGCAATTTTGTTTTCAGTGTTTCAGGAGCATCCAGGGTTGGTTTTGGAAACCATCAGAAGCATTGGAAAGCTGGTTCAGAGGGCTATTTGATGACAGAGGTCACAATTTCCTGTGTGCAAGTTCAGTCTGACTAAATCACTGTGTAATAAACACCTTTCTTCTCATTCCTAAGAAAAACAGTTGCCCATCTTGAAAGCGGACTCGGAGACGTAGTCCATTAGGGATGAACTCCGTCATCAATTTGTTGTCTGGTATAACTGTTTTTTTACTATTTGCACTTCTGTTCTGCATCAATTTTATGTTTAATCAGTTGTCGTAAAGTGTTCTTTTCAAACATTTTTTCCTTGGTTTGTGTGCTTCATCTAACATTCAAATCATTAATGGTTAATCAATTCTACATCAGTATTTAGTTTATGATAATTTTAGATCAATTATCAATTTAAAGAAAATTATGTTAAGGTTGTGATTTAAAATTATTTAAACTTTTTATGATTAATATCATAATAATAATACGTTCTTGATGTAGGTGACCGACTAAACTATCCAACTTCAATATATGTGGTTGATTACAAGAAAACAAGTATCAACATAGTAATATCATAATGCGTAGGAATAAATTAATTGAGTGGAAGAACTTAAGAAATAAGCCATTTAAATGGTGTTGGAAACCTATTATATGTGTTTTATTTCCATAATGAGATAGCATGGCTAATATGGCTATGTTATTGAGGCAAGGCTGAGAAATGTCTTAGCCATGAACACCCTTCCTATGCGAGCAAGCCTTTCCAATGGATGGATCGCTTGGGGGAATGGGAAGCAGAGAAGAGGATGCTTGAACTTATAAGGTGTGTGATTGTTAGGAGGAGAAAAGTGAAAAAAATTGGTTTTAAAGGTCATGAGCATGCTTAGTGGAATCAACCATTCATTTAGGACCATAAGAAGTGTTCCTGAGATAAAGAGATGCAAATTCAGAGCTTAATTTTGCTAAATGTCCCTTGTTTTTTAGAACACTGAGGATGGTATTCCTTTAAGGGGTTGGGATTTGTAACATCCCCATCCTACCCCTGCTTTTTATGATGATGATTATGATTGTAATGGAAACATAGAGGGACCATGGCTGACTAGACTTCTAATTTGAAATATAATAATTATTAAAAATTAATTAATAATTGAAGATTTGAAAACCTTACAGATCCTTGGTTTGATGGGGGAACTTACTTACTGACCTATATTTGCTTAAGACTAGTTTAATTCCTAAATATTTTCTAAAAGCTTGTCTTGAGTGAATAACCACGACCCACACTAGCCAACAGAACACCGAGGTCATTTGAATACTCAGGGGTCAGAGACCAGACATGTAATTAGCTAATATGACTAGACTTGGACTGAAGTGGGAAAATATCTTCATCAACCCCAACAAAAGTAAAGGAGTGGGTGAACTAACATGACAACACGCCTCACCACCAAATAGTTTAAATGAAATGATGAGGCATACGATGGGGGTTTTCATTTGTGTGGTTGATTCCACAAAGTGGAGAGAGGTAAGGGATAGGAAAAAAGGAAAAATAATAAAGTGAGAGATGCGGAGAGGAGATGAAATAAAAGAGGAAGAAAACTCAATGAGTAGAGGAGTGCAAGGAGCACATGAACAAGAGGAGTTGCATCAAGAGGAAAATAACATTAGAAGTTTGGAGGTGGGAAGTGTTCGACTTGGGATGAGTTGTATTTTCCCTATTCTCTTTTGTACTACCATTGATATAATAGAAGTTTCCCTATGATTTGGGGAACCATGCATGTGACTATGCCTTATAACCAATAGGATCACTTCCTGAACCCATGGAAGCTATGAAAATTTTAGTGAGAAAATGGGCCACTGGGTGTTGACTATTGAGCTAGTGGAGCATTGGAACAAGGGACTCCATCTCCTGAAATCACGATAAACCCATTGGTGTGAAATTGTTCCCTTATTCAAGTATTTACCTTAAGAACTTAGATATAGCTTGGGGGTGGTCAAATGCAAGAAAGATTGCAATGTAGTTGTCCTATGGTTGGGTGGAGAGTGGAAGTCACTCCTTCAATTTCTAACCACACAAGCTAATCAAATAAATGTTTGTTCTTGTATATACACAAATTTATTGTGCCATGAATGGATAATTCCCTTTTAATGATTATGAAATAATGTCCAAATGATTATTAGCTAACTTGTATGCCTATGGTAAATATGAGTTACTTAAGCTATGAGGCTAGAACATTCGTAGTTAATTGCATGAATGTGCATGGTTGATTGATAGGATCTACTCATCATCACATTAGGTTATTTGTAATGTCTAATAGGTTGTAAAGTTCATGTATTCTCTGTATTTTGAAGCCCTGGGAAGGTCACTGCTATGACCATGGCTGCATGTGCTTCCCATAATAGTGCATCTATATGTATGGTTGTGTATGGCTGCATGTGGTGTATCGATGTTGTTGATAAATAATGTGTGTGTGTTATTTCCTACTTATTCTCATGATATGAGGGATTTGGAAATACTTATGTTGTTAGTATATTCTTAAGTAAATGCTTGACTCAGTTGGTTGCTATAAGATTTCATATATGCAACCATAGTGTGTGAGTTTTGCTGTAGAAAAATATTGCAGGGCTAAAGTGTCAAATTTTTCCTCAAGAAAAATCTTGCTATCCAGGTGAAATAGTGGGTACTGAAAATTTCTATATTGAAAAAAAAAATTCTAAGAATATGCTCCATATTTACAAATGTTTCATGAGTTCCATACAAAATGAATTATTGGTTCAGAGTCTAGAGATGTTAAGTGCAACTATGCTATATTTCTCTTCTATTGCTATGGTTCAATTCTCAAAGGGTAGATTCAACTTGGACTCATTTGAATACAATATATAAAAATGAGGACATAATTTCAAATATGTGTTGAAGGGATTTCTCTATCCAATGCTTGTTGTGAAACCAAATCTAACTAGTTTATATACTATATCATATCTCCAATCTATTTGCTTTTGTGTTTACTTTATTGCCTCTTGTGAAGTCTTGAGATCAATCGAAACAAATTGGGGTTGAAGGGATTTCTCCATCACAACGTGGAATATGTTGTATCCAATGCTGCTTATGACACCAAACCTAACTGTTTCTCTATATCGTATCTCCAATCTCTTTGTTTATGCCTCTAGTTTATTGCTTTGAAAGCTATCATGAAATTATTACTCTTAATCAAGCGACCACATTGGGACACATACATAATATCGACATTCTCAAGGCTATTGGAATTCCTCTCTACATATTTTTATATGTTCTTCAGTGAAAATATTTGTTTTTGAACCCTCTATGTGCTATCCAACATTCCAAACTCATTATTCCTCTGGATGACAAAGCCATTTGTGGGGAATTTTCTCTTAAACTTAGATAAGTAGTTTTATCAAGTCTTTAAAGGTGATGAAGAATTCTTGGGTGTCAATATCATTATAGAAAACAAAACTACAAAGTCATGTGACCTTAGATTCATGACTATTGCCATTGTTTAAGAGGTAGATAAACATGTTGCACTAAACTGAGTTGGGGTAATGAAAATAAAAATAAAAATTCTTAGTGCTAACTCATTTGGAGGGAAATGAAAATGCACATTTAATTTAATTGGAATAGAACTAAATGCAAAGTATTTAGGAAGTTATCAACCTATTGTAATACTTCTAGGAATTGGGATAACAATTCAACTGACTCTAAAAAATTGTTATCTTCTTTGGAAGCAAGATGTGTTTTTTTATTTTGTTACTAAAGTTTCTTGAACTGATTGGTTAGGCAATGCATATTGTCTATATAAATTAACGAAAAATAACTATTTGAAATATATTAAAAGGAAAATGTTCAAATTCAGAAAAAACAGTTTATCCATAAGGCCTCTAATTGCATACAGGTTTCTCATTTAGTCTTTGGACTATGTTGGTTGCAACATTATTATTCATTGAGACTAGAGTACTTTCCAAATTCCTTTTTTAATTTGATACATTTGCAACACATCAATTTGGAGAAGTGCAAAAGTTAAAGGAGATCCCAAAATTGTTCAGGAAGCTATAAAATTTCCAACATATCAATTTCGTAGGGGACCCAGATAGAAAAATTCAAGTGCATTTTCTAGACAATTTGAAGTGAATTTTAAGAATCCGCCACATAGGTTTTTAGAAGATTGACCCAATTAAATTTCACATAAATGAATCCATAAAATTATTAGCAATTCGAAATATTTCACTAGTCCTTTTGAAAAGTATACACTTAATATTTGCAAACGAATACCACAGGATAATTCCAAATTGATTATTAAAAATCCCAACTTCTTCTCCACCTCAATAAAAGGATCCTTATAATACATTGGGCTCAAATTTTAATTCAAATTGGTACTCATATTCAAATTGGTCAATATAATTCCAAAATTTTCACTCTTGGGATAAAGTCGATGGTATTATCATTGCTAAAAAAGGCATGATGAAGGCACTGGTAGTATGAATTAATACATGTTCCTTCCTTGCTACCTATATTACCAACCAAAGTATTGGAACAAGGGAAATTTGTATTTACTGAACTGATTATTAAAAATCCTAACTTTTTCTCCACCTCAATGAAGGATCCTTATAATACACTTGACTCAAATTTTAATTCAAATTGGTACTCATATTCAAATTGGTCAAAATAATTCCAAAATTTTCACTCTTGGCATAAAAGTCGATGGTATTATCATTGCTAAAAAAAAGGCATGTGAAGGCACTGATAGTATGATATTAATACATGCTCCTTCCTTGTTGCCTATATTACCAACCAAAATATTAGAACAAGGGAAATTTGTATTTACTGAACTTAGGAACGAGGAAAAAGTTTTTCTCAAAGAAATTGAGATTGAATATGACTAAATAAGATATCTTCGCGTTACGAGAATGGCGGCGACTAAGGATGGCTCGGCTAGGGTTTTCAGCAGCTCCAAAGAATCACAGTTCGGCGCAGCCAGGGTTCACTGCCCCCCCTCGGTGCCTCCTCTCCCAAGTTCTCACCCTGTGGTTGAATGGTCTGTCTTGTGGGATCCGCGCTGCTTCTCCTTTATGCAGGTTTCTGCCGGCAGAGGGGCGGCTTTCAGAACCGAATACTTTTACCAGCTCAGCCTGTCCCGCGTCGGCTCTTGCCAGGAACCCTGCAGGGTTATTTGCGTAGCCAAGACTGGAGACCGCTTCCTGATAGCGGCGCAGCTTGTGGCCCCTCTGCTCGAGAGCTCAGTTTCGCTCTTATTGACAGTATTTAGCCCCTGTTCGACCCCCTTTTCTCAGAACAATTTCTGGGCGGGAAGTTGGGCCTTGTTTTTTGTCCCTCTTCCCTTGATTCAGCTCATTTCCGAGCGTCATTCAAGGAATGAAAGCCTAAATTTGCTTCTAGGAAATCCTATTCTTAGAATATCTGAGATTTGCCAGCGCAGGGAGGATGCATTGCAAGTGTTCGACGGAACACTCCAAAGAGAGATGACTTCTCGGAATGGGTCTCTCAAAAACTGTCGTGAGAAGCTGCTTCCAGTGGTAGTACTGCCCCTGCTCAGCCCAGCAGAAGATACAGCAGTAAGCTTCAGAATGGACCAACCTCCTCTCAAGCCTTACCAAGAGACTAAGACCGCTTGCTTCCCAGCACAAGGAAATGCAATACAGGCACAGAATGGGCCCCTGTCAAGCCTTGCTTACAATGGAAAGCAGACCTCGAAGCATTCCGAATCTTTCCAGATCTTTATAACGCTTTTATCAGGAAAAACTATGCTTCAGTGGGTGCGCTCCTCAGATCTCGTGCAGGACCTCAAGCAAAATCTGGACTGCAAGCTGGGGTTTCCATCTGCTTCTCAAAGGCTCCTCTTCAAAGGTAAACTACTTGAAGATATCTTGCCCCTTTCCTGTTACGATATTCAGAGCAATGCTTCCATCATTCTCTCCCTTCGTTTGAGAGGGGGGGCAGCTGGACAGTCATCTTCAACAGCAGCGTTCTCTTACAAAGATGTTGTCCATGCTCAGAAACCCAAGAACTCTGCTGCTTCAGCCCAAGCTCCAAAACCCTTTTTGGTGGACAAGCTGGAGGAAACCCCCTCCATTGAAATTATGCATCCAACGATGGACAGGCAGCTCCAGTTGTTTGTTGAATTTGGCATTATTTGCAGGTTCAATGGGCTTTGGCCTCTCACAGCAGATCTCTACAAATGGGTCCACTCCAACTGGACCAACAACTGCAAGGTTCTCCTATGCTCCAAAGGTTTCTTCATTGTAGTCTTTGTTGACAGTGAGGATTATCAAAAAGCTTTGACTGAGGGCCCCTGGTTTTGGGACTCTGCGGGGCTATTCTTAACCCCTTGGTTCCAAGATTTTGATCCCTCCACAGCTCTTATTACCAAACTCCCCATCTGGGTCAGGCTTCCCAACCTCCCAGTTCATTTATGGCATTTTGCTGTATTTGAAGGCACAGGTAACTCTTTAGGCCACCATCTAGCCACAGACACCTCCAGAGGGGAAAAGGGCATCTATACCTTCGCCAGAATCTGCGCAGAAATAGACATGAGTAAAGGTTTACCAGAGCAGATTATTCTCAAGATTGGAGACTTCCATTGGACTCAAACCCTGGATTATGAGAACACAACATTCCGCTGCAGAAATTGTCATCTCACAGGGCACCTTCATAGATCGTGTCCAGCGATCCCAGCCCAAAAGAAGAAGGTTGTTCCTAAGCTGAAATCCAAAAGCTGGAAGCCTTGTGACCCGCCCCCCATGGATGATTTCAGTTCCAGTTCAGATGAAGAGGAAGAGAATGAAGACGAAATGGATGCTTCACTTGCATAGGACCCACCCCCAACAGGTCCTCAGGTGTCCTCCGTTCCACCGCTCTCACAGAAAATATCTCATGAGACCTCTCCTTCGGATTCAAACAAGGAGATCTCCCCGTCAGCCCAGCTTAGTGTGCAAGTCTTTCCATCCCAGCCGGATCAGCTTGGATGGGTCTAAGTTGGAAAGAAGAAAGGTAAAAAGGGTCGAACTGTGGATTCCACCCAAGCTGGGTAGATTCCCTTGCTGTGTTCTTGCCTACTAGCTCGTCTGTTTGCTTCTTGTTAAGCACTGCTCTCTTCTATTCTACTCCTCAAGGCCGAGGTGGATATTCTATCCTTGCCGGCTGCCCTCTATCTTTGGGGTTCTGTAGGAGGTCTTTTGGTCAAGTTGTCTTGTTCTCAGCAAAGCTTCGGGCTCTAGTTTGCCCAGGCAGTCCTTTTGTACAATATGTTTTGTTCTCTTAATACAAATGCTTACTTACAAAAAAAAAGAATATGACTAAATAAGAATATTAAACCTCTCATTGATTATGAATATGCAAATTTGGTAGAGAACTATGTTGATTATTTCCCCTAGTCCAGACAACTGACTAACGAATTTAATAAAATGACTCAATCTTGTATTTTCTAATGCATATAACCATAGGGGAAGCAAGAGATTCAAAACCGAGGACTTCCCCTCTCTATATCTGAAACCACCATAGGAAGCCCCACACAACGGTTTTGGGTTTAGATAGTGGTTTGTTTCCAACAAGGCCCACCTACCTCCACAACATTTTCTAACTTTATGTTATAAGTCTAACGAGTCAAATAATGCTTTGAACATGTATTAAAAAAGTTTTCTAAAGTGGGGAGGCATTTTAATATTATATCATATATATAATATTAAAATCATTTAAATATCATGATAAGAATGAAGAGATCTAAAAAAATTATTGTTATTTTGTATAAAGTTATTGAAAGAGAAAGAGAATAGTTTGATAACTATTAAAAATTATAGATGTAAATGTCGTTGAATTAGTTTTCGTAATCGATATAGCCTAGTTAGCTTAGGGGCAAAGATAAAAGTAAAAAATGAGAATCAAGGTGGGGTAGAGTTTTAGAGTTGAAATTGTGATGAGAATTCTCTCAGTGATCAATCAATAAAACTAGTTTGATTTCAAAGTTGAGATAAGTTGCAATATGTTTATTTTTTTTGGTATTTATTGTTTCACACTGTTTTTTTCGTTAAAGGTGTATGTAGAAGCAACATTGTTCTATTCAAGTTTATAGATTTGTTTATGTAACTATATGTTTCATATGAAACCTATAAGTTGAGTAAGAGAAATTTAATGGGTGCTTTGTCTTTTTCAGAAATGCATTCATATCTTTTGCTTCTTTCATCAAGTTCTCTCTTAGGTTTTAAAACTTGAATTCCATCTGGCTCAAGTTTTACTCTTGCCTTTTCTAAATTACTTATTTTCCATCTTATGCATTTTAAATCTTGTAACCCTTAATAACTTGACAACATTGGTCGTAAAAGATGAGTTTTTCTTTGCATTTTATCTAAACCCAGCTCCAGCCAATCCTCTAAATATGTTTTATTGAATCTCTGATAAATGTCCTGGGCATTGGTCCCCTACAATTGGGGTTGTATCTAGAGTACAACATAAATTGGTGTCTTTACCATGGACAAAGTTGAAAATTTTCTATGGGCCTTGAAAGTTTTTGAGTTGATTCTTGAAGGTGACAAGAATCAGGCTTAGGCTATAAATATTCACCTCATATTTTCATCTTTGGGAATTTTTTTTTCCTGGGTTTATAAAATGGTAGCCCCTGCATTTTTCCCCAACAAATTTTCTCCATAAAATGAAGAATTTATTAAGTTACTAATTAATCCTCAGAGGTCCTACTTTGTACCTTTTGTCGATCCCCCTATTTATGATTTCTATGATTCAGATGAAGAGTTGGGCATTTTAGAACATCAACACTTCAAGTCATCGACAACCACACAAAAATAAGAAGCTGATAATAGAGTTAATGAATGTAATCTTGCATCTAAAAATTAAGAACCCCCTCAAGAAGATTATGGAAGAAATCTGCATGTTGAAAATGCGGAGGGCTACCAAGAAAATGATAAAAGGGATTTTCAAGAATAGGTCCTGAAACAACTCTGCAAAATTATCATAACATCAAAGTAAAACTCAACCGACTGCCATTCTTTTTCACAAAAAAAATTTGAACATAAAAAACAAGAGTTTCTTAAAAACAATGATGAAGATTTTGCAGAAAAGTTCCTCCAAGATTGTTTGGAAGTTGTTAATGAAATGTTGATGAAAACCATGCATAAGGAATATTTGTTGAGATCTCCTGAAAATGAAAAGGGTGTTATAAAAAGTGATAATATTGCAGACCTACCACTAGAAAAATCCCTCTGTGCTCAAGAAAGTAAAGAAGTTGTTAATAAAAAATACGTCAGTAAGTGTGAGGGTGGATACCTTTTAAGGGAGAATTTTCTTGACTTTTCTCAAGTTAAAGAGATAGATCAAAAGCTAATTTTGGAAGAAAATGATGTTCTCGATTTAAGTACAAATATCGATGTTCTTCAAATTTCCGATTATATGATTTTTCCACTAAATGAATGCACCGTGTTAGAGTCAATCTAGTTATCCCTCCATCAGAGATCAAAGCTCTTTTTTGCATTTCATGTTTTAGGTGTCCCATCAGTTTTCATCAGTTGCATTTCGTTAGGCATGCCATAACTCTAATGGAGTGGTCTGTGTCATTCGTTCCCCTCGTGCATATCACTACTGGTTTAGGATGAGTCATAAAGCTTCACAAGTCATTTTTAAAAAAAAAATTAGGTCTAGGTCTAGGTTTTGAGTTAATTTAGTCCTGAAAAGTCTTAGAAGACTAGCAGGCCATAGGGATGCCTTTGATAAATCATCACTTCAATAATTGTCACCATTGTACAACTGAATAAGGAATTCTCTTCAAAACTCTGTTTTGAAGGCTAGTCGCCACCTCATTTTTGTAAAAATTGTCAAAATTTTCAGTTCTTCAATTGTTCAAGTGTAGCCCTGGTCTCCTTTGCTAAAGCATATCAGAGCTATACCTGCAAAAAATTATCAGAGAAACTCATCATTTCAACCTATTTTATGAAGGAAACCAAAAAGGTCAGAGCCTATTAATTTTGAAAAAGTGTCAACAACCAAACATAAGAAAAATGGGTTTACATTGAGCAAAAATCAAAATGGATGCTATATCAAGTGAATTCTCCTCATTTCCAACCCATTACACATTTTGAGAACAAAGAGCATCATTGGAGAGTGATTTTGCAAGTATAAGGCAAATTTGTGCGTTATTAGTCAGTTCCAAAGGCGCGCGGCGCATCAGCATAGGCGCGCGGTGCACTCAGAGCGTGCGGCGCATCAGGCGGTTTTTTCTAGTGCAGATTAACAAAGGCGCGGCGCATTGGGTAAAGCGCGTGGCGCATAGGGTTTGGGACTGTAAATTCATCAAGAAACCGCTCAAATCACCTTCCTTCACGCCCAAACTCTCAGGTAGGCCTGCAAATCATCACTTTGTTTTGGTTTTGGATGGTGTATATGTGATATATATGAAGAAATTACCCTCTCTTAGTCATGAAAAATCAAGTGAAAGGAAAACCCTCCATGTTTACAAATTGTTGTAATGATTCAAGTCCAAGGTTTGTTGTAGGGTTTTAACAAATGATTGTTGCCAAGGCTTCATTGCCCTGGTTTCACATTTCCTATTTTCCCTAAATATTTTCCCAAATAAATCCCCACAACACCACACCTTCCTCTCTTAAATTCCCAATCATTCTCCTATAACCATATAATCCCTACCTTGTTTCAAAACCCTAAAATATTTCTATCCCCCTGTCCCTTCCCTAATCTTCTCATTTTATTTCCAGTGTTCCCTTTTTCCCTTGCTTCCATGTTCCTAAAAATTCCCATCATTTATGTCCCCTTGGTTACAGCATTTTCATAAAGAAACAAAAGGTCAACAGTCAACTTTTGGGCACACAGTTTTATATTAGCAAATATATATATTCCGGCCACCTTGTTTTCAGAGAACATGTCAGACACCGAGTCCAAATATGAGCAGGAATATGAAAGTGACTCTACACCGGAGGTAAATGTGCCACAAAGATATCACAGGGGTGGCAAGAGTGGACAACATGTTAGGGAGGAGCCTACCTCTTTGGCTCAATTGCAAGCTTGCCCGCTTGCAATGGATTGTTTTCGGTGCCAAGCATGTTACCAATATTGTGAGATGATCCCACAAACCCAGCATCATCGGGAACTGGTCCATCTATTTGTCCTTAACTTACAGGATGGTCATGTGAATCTTGCCGGAGTGGATTTCACTTTGTCACCCGACACTATTTCTCAGGCCACCGGAATACCAAATGTGGGGGAGGAATGGAGTAAACGCCAGATGTTGGACCGATATTATTAAGAGCCATATGTCAAGCCCGCATATATCAGACACTTGAGCGCGGCTTTTCCTTTTAGATACCTGAAAGATGAGTTTGCACCATTGATGAAACTCATCATTCGGTATTTCAGCTGTGAGGGCAGATTTTCACGTCTCTATGCGTACCATGTAGATTGTTGATGCATTTCACACGGGTACGTATGATGAGCATTCTGTTTTTCATGTGCCGAAACATAGAGAGGATGATACCCTTAGTATAGAGGAAGCCCCCGGCACACCAGCACAGGAGTATATATCACTATGCATTGATCAAAATCATAGTGATGCATCAGTTGGCATAGCAGGGTATTGCTTGGGAGGATTTCATCTCCCGTGATTTCTTTTCAGCGCTACAGCCTCCTCCAGAGATCTTCCATGATGAGAGAAGGCCTTCACAGCAGTTCGATATTCATGAGACCAAGCATGTTGATGCTCCAGCATATGTGACATATCAGAAAGGCCCCAGGGCCTTATTTGCAACTGCACGACGAGTATTATCTCCGCGTCAAGTGGAAGGGGTCTCGTTGACATCATCACCAGAGCGAGTATTATCTCCACGTCAGGTGGAAGGGGTCTCGCTTCCATCTACAGCACAAGTACAGAGTCAGGACAGGGGCAAGAGACCCATGGTTGATGAGGGTCCTTCAGGAGTTCGGGATACCGGTATCATTGATGTTGAGGCTAGTTCGCCCAGCTCAGAGCTTAAGGAGATTATCCGAGAACAAAGGGCCGAGAATGAGTCGCTGTAAAAGAAATTGCAGATGGCTAAATGGGTGATCAACTACTTATAGCAACGCAACAAGCAGTTGGAGGATGAGCATGAACTTTATGAGCTGCGCAAGATTCGTGAAGACCGGGAATTGGCTCGTAGGAGACCCGGTGATTTGACACCTATTGATCAGGAATCGATGCTCATCCGGGTCAACACTCACTTGGAAAATTTGTTGGCAAAGGCAAACAGGGACAAGGACATGCTTCGACACATGAAGACTCACTATTGGGCTCGCATGCATGTTTGCAAAGCGAGAATAAAGGTCCTCAAGAGGCGTTTGAGCAAAGCGCTAAAACAAAAGAAAAGGCCCGATCCGCTTCAATTTTTGGCCGAGGCTTCACTAGTTGAGTATGATACATGATGGAGGGTCTTCACTCCAATTTTGGGCACATTTGGAGAAAATTTTGTCGTTTCAAAATTTTTGGCTTGCAAAACAGGTTTTTGGGTTCTATGCGTCGTGCTCAGCACGCGACCCACAAAATGGAGAGGTCCAAATCACAGGTGGCTTACATTTTTGTATTTTTCATGATGAAATACACATGCTCAGAAATTTCCAAGGAATTTCATCAAGTTTTGGATGATCAAAAGCTCAAAAAACATCATGAAAATCACCTTTCTGCCACTTTTTGCATCAGCAGGTAGTACTTCTGGGAGAATTAACTTTTGGAGGGTCAAATGGAGACCAAATAGAAAAATTCCACTTGTGGTGGAAATGATACATCCAGACATTTCCATAAAGCCCACTTGAGCATAATTTGGATGTCAGGAAGTGCCCCAAACGTAGCTTCTTAGGCGCGCGGCGCACAAGGCTTTTTGGCCAAATTTTCACTGTTCAGCTCAGAAATTCGCCCAGTTTTGACTAGTTTTGACATGTGATGGGATTTTTCACCCTCCTTGATGTAATTATTGGATATTTATGTTGTTATGACACTTATTTACCTATTCTAGATGGTTCATTCATAAAATAGCAAAAATGTAATGAATGAATTAGTTTCCTAGCTTATAGAGGCAAGTTGTTTTGACTGCATAGATTGTAGTGCTTAGCTTAGAATTGGTTGAAACGGCTCCTAGGATGATGAGCTCGACCCCTAGAGGCAAGGGAATGAGTTGGATTTCCTATATTATGTATTTTCTTATTCATTTTCAGGGTTGGACTCTTGGGATAGCTTGAGACTATATTGTACATATCTTATCAGCATTTTTGGCAAAGGAAAGACCATGGTTTTGCAGCACTATTTGGGATCCATGTGGCTTTATGTGTTGATGGGTGTTTTTCCCAAGTACTTGTAAGTTTTGTATGTGCATCACTATCTCTATTGAATCTTCTGTTATTAAACAAATGAATGTTAGGTAGAATCCATGAAAATGGCTATGCTCTGCCTTTAAATTTGTTTAATCTTCTATGTTTTCTTCAGTTTAAGGAGAATCCTTGAGACTCCCTTGCTCTCCTTAGCTCCTCACCAGTCTGATCTACCCATCTCACCTGCTTTAAGGCATCAAACAATCGACTATCTTGCCCCAAGTAGACCTCTGCAAAAAACTGTGCCTCATCCCCGCACCCAAATTTGCCTTTCCCTTGATTTCAAAAAAATTATTAAAACTCAATTCTAAACTCTTTGTACTTCATACCTAGCCTAAAATCAGTCATCAATTCGGTCATCTCGAGCCTTTTGGATTATCTTTTGCCGATTTTGACCCGGAGAGAGCCCTCTCCTGTCCTCGTAGGGCTAGCTACGAGGTTGAGCATGGTTTGATGTGGCCTTGAGTCTTACCTTATTTCAGCCTAAGGTAGATTTGAGCGCTAACATAGTGGCGACCATATTGGGGAAGAACTGGTTTTCTTGTTAGTGTTATTTGATTTATAGCTATAGACGGAGTCTGAAGTCACGCCAGGTAGCATTCGAAATGCACATTGCTCTGCGAGTGCATAGTAGATAAACGTTGCTTCAGTCGATCTCCGGTCTAGCTTGTAATCGTAACACTTAACTTATAAATTACCCCAATACATTTATCGAGTTTAGATCTGATTGTTGATGGTGGACAACGATTAGACACTGGCAAGGCTGAAATCATTCACCTAGCGACTCTAAATCATTTTCGAGATCAGATCCAAAGACTCCACTGGAGGATGATCCCGACCAACAAAAACATGAAAGGAGAACATGGACAGATCAGGTATTCAAGTTGGAATTTCATCCAAGACATTTTGTTCTTTGTCATAAATTATTTCTTCTCTTTTCCCAAGAATTTCAAGAAGGCTTTGCAAAGTATATTGTATTTGAGAAGAGATCCTCGGTCTATAGTTGATTCTTTCCCTTTGAAGATTGTGAATACCAAAGAGCTGCATACCTTTGAGCTTGATCAAGACCTTTCTTCTAAATTTTGTGATGACCATCTTCATATTGATGAACCTCAAAAGACCAAGACTGATTCTATACCTGCTGTACATACTCCTACACCTTGTAAAATTCCAGATCGGTATAAACCTCTTGTTTTACCTTCTGTTCTTCATGCTTTCCCCAAAAACTATGATCTATACTTGCCGAGGTTCGATGTTGAAAGTAAGAATGTCAACGCTGAGCAACATGTGCAGAATTTTGAGTCTTTTCTAGATCTTTTTGAAGTTGATGCAAAAGATGTCAGTATAAGGCTTTTTGCTCTTTCTTTGCAAGGCAAATTGAAGAGTTGGTTCAGAACCCTCCCTAATGCGTGCATCTCAGATTTCCGGCAGTTCGTCAAAGTTTTTCTCGACAGGTGGATGATCGGACAGAACCTTTTCCTTATTATAGAAGAGTATAATCAGTTGAAAAGAATGCCAAGGGAGACAGTACAACAATTTTCTGCTAGATTTAACCAAGTTTATTATTCGATGCCAGTTGATATAAGACCTTCTCCTAGATCTGCTCTCTTGCACTACCCGAGTGCCTTTGATCCAGAAATGGAGTTTCAGCTGAGAGAAAAGAATATTGCAACACTTCACCAGATGCAGAACAAGGCAGTGAATGTAGAGGCTCATTTGTTGATCTTGAGGGCAAGGTTGAAGGAAGAAGAAAAGAAGAATATTTCAGAGCAAATGACACTTTCAGAGGAAAATCTTGATTTTTCGTAAATGCAGTAGAAGCGATGGTGCGGAAAATGATTTCCAAAAATGAAAGTGACATTCAAGAACAAGCGGCTGACCGAAAACATTTTGTTTCTGATCCCAGTTGTCATAGTGATTGTTTTATAGATCATTGTGAAGAAGAGAGAGCTATTGATATGATGTGTGTGTTTGATGATGAATTGCCTCAGTTTGATCAGTATGATGATGATTATGTTCTCCAAAAAGAAGCTAATCTTGCAGACGAATCAGCAGCTAGTTTGTGCGAGGAGGAAGTTCACTTTCAACAACTTTAATACAGTGATCAACCGAGGCATATCAGCTATGACAATGATGAGGTAAGTGCATCAAAGTTTGAAGTAAGTGAAGGATCTTTACCTTTTTGTTTTGATTCGTTTCAGTTCATCAGAGATAACTACCATGCAATCAGAAATCAAATGTCAACAAGTCTTGATTTGAATCATCTTGAGAGCAATGAAAATTTTGTTCAAGACTTCTCATATTCAGATTTGCAACCCACGAAAGCCATTGATTGTCAAGTTGCAGCTGAAGACTTGGAAGTGGACACACATGATTTAATGATTCAAGGTGACTCCGTACCATTCTGTTTTGAATCATTTCAGTTTTTGGAGGGTAGATTTCATAGTAAATCTTCAAATGAGCAGCCTATAACAAATCAAGCATCTCTCAGTGTTAATGTTGAGGATTAGACAGATAACAAAATTCTTGAGTAGCCTGTAGCATTAGATTTGCAGCCACCAAATGAAATTGAAGGACAGATTACAGATGAAGGTGTGGAAGATGAAATACATGATTTGATGGTGCAGGAAGATTCTATACCCTTTTGTTTCGAAGCATTTCAGTTTACAAGGCAGAATCTTCGTCAAATCTCTCAAGAAAAAAATGAGCAGCATGTAGGCAATCATGTAATCACATTGGAACCAATAGAAAATGGTTTGCAGCAGTCTTTTCAAGTTTTTCATGATCCCATAGCTAATGTTTTGGATGAGGTTTGTAGTCAACATCTTTCTCCATTGACTACATGTGAGCTTGAAACATGTGCTGATATGAATTTGATCCGGCAGCCGGTTACTTTTTCATTTTTAGCAGAGGTCTTGTCACAGGGCTCAGATCAAAATTTACATTCATGGTATGAGGAAACGAGAAGTAATCCATTAGATGAGATAAGTTCCAGTGTGCTTGAATTTCAAGATCCTTATGCAGTTTTTTTGGAGGCGGATAGAGGATCCATATCATTCAACGGATCTATTTCCAATTTGTCATGGGAGTTGCCTTTCGGTAGTTCTCACTTGTTGTTCATAAGTGAGCACTTGCGGAAAATTCGAACAGCAGATGGAATACTTACTTGGTTGCATTGGTTGTTTCATTTCACTTGATCAGGTGATGAATGAAACTGTTAGAGTAGGGTTTGATGAATAAGCTCCACTTTGAGCATCATTTCCAGTTTGTTAGTTGTGTTTAAGTATCGAGTTAGTTCTTAGTTGAGTGAGAGTCAATTTGTTTTGTCAAGTCATCAGTTTTCAGTCATGCATTCTAGTTTGATTTTTTGACTCCATTGCCCAATGGATGAAGGCACTGTCTGCTCTCACAGGAATCTGTTGTTCTTGGCACCTCCAAGGAGCTACCATCCCCATTGGAGCCAATGTTAGTGTCAGTCTTTGCAGCCTTCCTCTAGTGATCAAACATGCTATTACAAGTGATTTTAAGGTGCCCCATCAGTTTTCATCAGTTGCATTTCGTTAGGCATGCCATAACTCTGATGGAGTGGTCTGTGTCATTCATTCCCCTCGTGCATATCACTGCTAGTTTAGGATGAGTCATAAAGCTTCACAAGTCATTTTTTAAATTTTTAGGTCTAGGTCTAGGGTTTGAGTTAATTTAGTCCTGAAAAGTCTTAGAAGACTAGCAGGCCAGAGGGATGCCTTTGATAAATCATCACTTCAATAATTGTCACCATTGTACAGCTGAATAAGGACTTCTCTTCAAAACTCTATTTTGAAGGCAAGTCGCCACCTCATTTTTGTAAAAATTGTCAAAATTTTCAGTTCTTCAATTGTTCAGGTGCAACCCTAGTATCCTTTGCTGAAACATATCAGAGCTATACCTGCAAAAACTTATCAGAGAAACACATCATTTCAACCTATTTTATGAAGGAAACCAAAAAGGTCAGAGCCTATTAATTTTGAAAAAGTGTCAACAACCAAACATAAGAAAAATGGGTTTTCATTGAGCAAAAATCAAAATGGATGCTATATCAAGTGATTTCTCCTCATTTCCAACCCATTACACATTTTGAGAGCTAAGAGTATCATTGAAGGGTGATTTTGCAAGTTTGAGGCAGTTTTGTGAGTAGTTTGTCAGTTCTAGAGGCGCGCGGTGCATCAGCATAGGCGCGCAGCGCACTCAGAGTGCGCGGTGCATCAGGCCACTTTCTCCTGTGTAAATTAACACAGGCGCGACACACTCAGAGCGCGCGGCGCGTTGGGTAAAGCGTGCAGCGCATAGGGTTTCTGCCTACAAATTCACCACGAAGCCGATCAAATCACCTCCCCTCACGCCTAAATTCTCAGCATTTTGATAAAGAGACAAAAAGTCAACAGTCAACTTTTGGCACATAGTTTCATATCAGCATATATATATATTCTGGCCACCTTGTTTTTAGAGAACATGTCAGACACCGAGTCCGAATATGAGCAGGATTATGATAGTGACTCTACACCGGAGGTCAATGTGCCTAATGGGCCACAAAGATATCACAGTGGTGGCAAGAGTGGACAACATGTTAGGGAGGAGCCTACCTCTTTGGCTCAATGGCAAGCTTGCCCGCTTGCCATGGATTTTATTCGGCGCCAAGCATGTTACCAATATTGTGAGATGATCTCAAAAACTCAGCATCATCGGGAACTGGTATGTCTATTTGTCCTTAACTTACAGGATGGTCATGTGAACCTTTCCGGAGTGGATTTCACTTTGTCACCCGACAATATTTCTCAGGCCACCGGAATACCAAATGTGGGGGAGGAATGGAGTAAACGCCAGATGCTAGACCAATATTATTATGAACCATATGTCAAGCCCACATATATCAGACACTTGAGCGTGGCCTTTCCTTTCAGATACCTAAAAGATGAGTTTGCACCATTGATGAAACTCATCATTCGGTATTTAAGCTATGAGGGCAGATTTTCACGTCTCTATGTGTACGATGTACGTTTGTTAATGCATTTCACACGGGTACGTATGATGAGCATTCCGTTTTTCATGTGCCGAAACATAGAGAGGATGGTACCCTTAGTACAGAGGAAGACCCCGACACATCAGCACAGGAGCATATATCACTATGCATTGATCAAAATCATAGTGATGCATCAGTTGGCACAACAGGGTATTGCTTCGGAGAATTTCATCTCCCGTGATTTCTTTTCAGCACTACAGCCTCCTCCAGAGATCGTCCATGATGAGGGAGGGCCTTCACAACAGTTTGACATGCATGAGACCGAGCATGTTGATGCTCCAACATATGTGACATATCAGAAAGGCCCCAGGGCCTTATTTGCAGCTGCACAACAAGTACTTTCTCCACCCGGGGTGGAAGGGGTCTCGTTGACATCATCACCAGAGCGAGTATTATCTCCACATCATGTGGAAGGGGTATCGCTTCCATCTATAACATAGGTACAGAGTCAGGACAGGGGAAAGAGACCCATGGTTGATGAGGGTCCTTCAGGAGTTCAGGATACCAGTATCATTGATGCTGAGGCTAGTTCGCCCAGCTCAGAGCTTAAGGAGATTATCCGAGAACAAAGGGCCGAGAATGAGTGGCTGCAAAAGAAATTGCAGATGGCTAAATGGGTGATCAACTACTTAGAGCAGTGCAACAAGCAGTTGGAGGATGAGCATGAACTTTATGAGCTGCGCAAGATTCGTGAAGACCAGGAATTGGCTCGTAGGAGACCCGGTGATTTGACACCTATTGATCGGGAATTGATGCTCATCCGGGTCAAAAATCATTTGGAAAAGTTGTTGGCGAAGGAAAACAGGGACAAGGACATGCTTCACCACATGAAGACTCACTATTCGGCTCGCATGCATGTTTTCAAAGCGAGAATGAAGGTCCTCAAGAGGCGTTTGAGCAAAGCGCTAAAACAAAAGAAAAGGCCCGATCCGCTTCGAGTTTTGGCCGAGGCTTCACTAGTTGAGCATGATACATGATGGAGGGTCTTCACTCCAATTTTGGGCACATTTGGAGAAAATTTTGTCATTTCAAAATTTTTGGCTTGCAAAACAGGTTTTTGGGTTCTATGCGTCGCGCTCAGCACGCAACCCACAAAATGGAGAGGTCCAAATCACAGGTGGATTACATTTTTAGATTTTTCATGGTGAAATACACATGCTCAGCAATTGCCAAGGAATTTCATCAAGTTTTGGATGATCAAAAGATAAAAAAACATCATGAAAATCACCTTTCTGCCACTTTTTGCATCAGCAAGTAGTACTTCTGGAAGAATTCACTTTTGGAGGGTCAAATGGAGACCAAATTGAACAATGCCACTTGTGTTGGAAAGTAGACATCCAGATCTTTCCAAAAAGCCCACTTGCGCTCAATTTGGATGTCAGGAAGTGCCCCAAACGTAGCTTCAAAGGTGCACGGTGCACATGGGCTCAGGCGCGCGACGCACAGGGATTTTTGACCAAATTTCCACTGTTCAGCTGAGAAATTCACCCAGTTTTGACTAGTTTTGACTTGTGATGGGATTTTTCACCCTCCTTGATGTAATTATTGGATATTTATGTTGTTATGACACTTATTTACCTATTCTAGATGGTTCATTCATAAAATAAGCAAAATGTAATGAATGAATTAGTTCCTAGCTTAT
>APFE031402251.1:0-51920 GCA_000404065.3 Pinus taeda | reverse complement strand
GTGCTTTCGATGAGTCGATGCCATGTTTTATAAGATTTTGTGCCTTCAAGTTTGTCGGAATCAGAAAACAAATTAATCAACTTAGACATTTTAGCGTTGAAGCGTCGCACCAAGAATCACAACAGAAATGACAAGATAGTCAACACAACACACCACGCAAAAAAACACGATCTATCGGGGCTTGGCCTTGACCCTCGAATAGTCGTCAAAATAGGAGAAAATTGACTAAGCTTTGCACTTGGCTCTAGTCAATTTCTCAAATTTTTACAAGGCAACTTTCAAAGTTTGACTTTTTACAATGGTGCTTTTGCACAATATGGTAAAAAAGAAATTACACCCCCTCAAAGTGAAATTACTTTGAGTTACAATGTGATGATCCCAAAGAACTTAAAAACAAATTACCCAACACACCTTATCTCTCCAATTTACAAATTACAAATAAAACTCCTTATTACTCCAATTAATTTCAAAACATCACCCTTATTACTCCATGACAAGGCTTTTAAAAAATACTTTTAAAAAGCTCACTCATCACTCTATTACAAAGCTTTAAAAAATACTTTTATAAAGCTCACCTTATTTCTCCCAAAAAAAATCACTTATTACTCCCACTCACTTATCACTCCCAAAAATATATATATTACATACACTATCCTTTATTAACCTTATGATCACATTATAAACACCTTTACAAAACAATGTGATAAAACTTTCAAATCACTTTCCAAAAGTGATTTATAAAAAATGACGTGAAGATTTAATTTAAGTAATTTGGGAAAAGTAAGTAATATGAAATAATTATTTGATGACCTGTGAGTGGAACGATTTTTGTTGGCTCCTTCACGGCTTTACAAAGTGGACTCTTCCTCTTTGGACAGCTCAAACAACACCACGCACCAGTGTATCCTCCACACAACATACTCACGTACTTTGTAAGTTTGTTCGAGTCCGGTCTCCAACACTGGTTCTACGCACATGTCTCTATGTAGCCTCAATTCTTTACGAACAAATCTGTCACTAGCAAGAGCTTCATAAATTGCTCTTTCACACAATCTTCACACGCAAATCCGACCAAGTTAAGAACTATTTAATGGAGAGTCTACACACAATTCTGCATTTCCACGCACACAGATCCGCTTTTCAAAGGAAGAAGATTATGCACAACAACTCTTTCATGAGTAAGAAGGTCCATGCCACATCATCCACACTCATCAGTTGTGCCTGCGGCCAACTGATGCTATACCCTGTGCTATTATGCAATGCAGTTAACAGCAATGGCGGAGGAAGCGGCGGGGGAGGTTATGTGAAGGAGACAGTTACCTTCATAATCAGCGATGAATTGGAGATCTCTCCCGCTTCAACCATCACCAGCATTAACTTGCAGAACAAGCTCAAAGTCCAAAATCTCTCGGATCTGAAGGAGAGAAATGCAAGTGTTTGGTCCCGATGAGGCGTTGAGGCTGCTTTGGGCTTGTCTCGCTTCAACCACTCCTTTGGATGTCGTCTTCAGTGGTGCGGCCTACACACGTATCACACTGGCTTTTAAAAATCCACCCTGGTTTGCTCACGTTGGCTCTTTGCAGTGAAATTTGATTGGAGTGTTGGTCTCCAATTTCGAATCCTCATGCTTTGTTCAATTCCGTGGCCCTGGACAATCTATTGCTGATCACTTCAATGGAGTTGAGTTTTCCACGATCTCATAGAGCTGGAATCTCCTCCTCAGATCAACTGCAGCATTACTGGAGCTCTGATACCACAATAATGGCAAAAGTGTCCTCAGACACATAATTTTATTAATTAGAAAAAAAAAAAAATTACATAATTGATTTTGCAAGAGTTTACACCCGCACAACCAAACACTCTTGCAATGAGCTATTTATAAGCTCCATGTCCTAACTACCTCTAATTATGGATCACTTATTAAATAACAAGTGTCCATTTACATTAAATGCTATTCAAACCAACTAGCTAACTAATCTCCTAAAATAGAGCCTAAGATACGACACATTTGGAGAGTCATATCTTGTTACAAACAATGTACTAATTCTAATTGTCTCCATTAAATAATTAATCATTCTAGAAAATAATATAATTAATTTAATTTCTTAAATTAATAATTATTTTATTTCAATTTTATAACCTATGATAATAAATTATTTTTGGATCATCTAACAGTTTCAGCTTCTCTAGAATTCCAGCCTCTTTTTACAGACCTGTAAATTTCAGCCTACGTGCAACTGTCAAGATGTCACACAAGTGAGGTTGATTGGGCAGATTTATGTGGCTTTTCTTCTTCGCTATGCTTGCACACTTCTCTTGGTGATTTCGGGTAGTAGTGATGTTCTTTTCTTGACTTTTTTCTCGGTTCTTTAGAGGACTGACGTAACCCTACTGCAGAAACCCTAACTGCAGTCACACATGTGGGAGGAGAGACCCAAAAACAACACAAAATCCTTCGAACTTATTATCCTTGCCTTCCTTGCTTAAGAGGTTATCTTCCTTCCTTTCTCGCACTTCTTTCTTCTTCGTGGATGCTTGATGGATGATACTCCAAGTGAGCCCGAGTCCTCCTTTATATAGTGATCTCTCCATGCAAATGAACCAAATTGTCCTCATGCCTAGGCCGACATCTCCTTCTAGAACGATCCATATCTTCTTTGGAAGTCTGACTTGTTTGAGTACTTGTGACAAGGTCTTGGAGGGTCTTTTGACTCTTATAATGACTCAAATAAATATGTAACATGCCCAAGAAGGGTCTCTCATACATGATAGACTCAGTTGACTTTATGACTTAATGACCAATCCTGAGAGCTCACAATGGGAGCTCGATAAATATAAAAATAAAATTCCTTGAGCATGAAACCCATGACTCAAGCATAACAGAAACAATTTTATTTTTCTTCCTTACATCAATTACATAAAATCATGATTACACATGTCATTATGAAGACCGAAGCTAGTTACATATTTCAACAGAAACAACGGTTTTTTGTTGCATGGCCTTGTTGTACGTACTATGTCACAGCCATACGACCCTACTGTATGGATTTTCTGTGACTATATGATCTGTACAGTACTGTCCATATGACAGTGCTAACTTATATATGCTTGTACAAGATTGTTCCATATGACTGCTCGTAACAGTGCGCTGCCCAGAAACCCCAGAAACACCTCTTTCCTAGCAGCCTCCACTCTCTCTCTATCTCTCAATCACCCAATGTTATCCACTACTTATGTGTGTTGAAACTTGAAACCTCTAACTTGCCTTGTCTCTATACTTTCAGGCGAGATTCTACTTTTAAAGTTACTCCTAGTTTAAGTCATGCACGAGAAACACTTTCAGACTCAGCTGCTAATTAAAAAAACTCTCATTTTTTTTACTAAAGTGAATTACCAAACAGAATTATTATTCCAAAAATAGAATTACTTTTTGAAAATATCTCAAACTATTTCTCACACATTCACACTGAACCTGTGCAGACGTTCTTGTCCAAGCTACAATTCTCAACCTTAACAACTCACTAGTCTGGTCAAAGAGCTCAATGAACTTTGTCTGGAATTGAATGCCATTTGATTTTAATTTAAGATCATGCCCTCAAAATGCATACTTTGTGCGGTCCTCCAGGAATTGCAACAGACTTTTGATGGAATGCAAAAGCAGAGAGCCATTGATATTGCAGACAAACTCACTATATTAGACCTAGTAGACCACTTAGAGAAAGAATCTAGGGACTGCTAAAGGAGCCTGCATGCATCAAGATAACAGGGATTACAAACTCGGATGAAGTAAATAAACTGTCCGAAGAAAACAGCTCAAGGGGATGCGCAGAAAAATTATATAAGCATTCGTGGAAGTTTGGTGACCCTACACTGGGTGAGTCCTTTTTATACTCTAGTATGAGACTCAGAATGCTGGAGATGGTAGACTAAGGGAAGGTTAATTCTTCGACAACCACAATATGATAACAGCTACTGGTAAAAGGGATGCAATTATCCCCATTTCAGTTTTAGGCTTAAGTAGAATTTTATTATCTGTTTTGTAAGAAGTGAACATCTTCAGTATGTAATGGAATGTTGTATAGAACTTAATTCCATTTTACTGTTTTGCAAGGGATTGAATACCCCCTCAGCTTTTTATGGTTTCTGTCCCACTGGGAAGGTTTTTGTAATACTTGTTTTGACATCAGTTATATCAACTGGTATGACAAAAGCAGACACGGAGAAGCTTGCATTCCCTGCAGTTTGGGGCCCTACGGATATAGCTGAAAGCATTTCACTGTTTCTGTAGTATCATCAAATTTATTTCCCCGCATTTCTGAGAAGATAAAATCCCCTCACCCGCTCCCGGTAGAACAAAAAAGGAAAGAAGAAAAAAAGAACCCAGCCCCAGAAACTGGAAAATGATAAAAATGATAAGTTTTGTTGTTACATGAAACCCTTTCAAATAAACGACCCATGGTTATTGGATTTATTATCATAAAGTTTGCAAATGTTGCCTACAAAATATGATTAATCTATCATCGATATCTTGAAATGAGTTGAAACTCAAACCTTGGTATGGCCTCTGAGCACAATCTCATTACTTAAAGGCACCCTGAAATCGACAGCATCGTCTCCATCATCAGAATCACCGCTGGTTTCGTCGTCGCTTCCGCGTTTGGAAGGTCCAACCATTTGGTCAGTCTCCTCTACCTTTTCTAAATATGAAGGCTTTGGAGGACCTATGGTCTCCTCGTTATCATGGTCATCGCTATACTGAGCAGGCGGTCTTGGAGGTCCTATCATGATCTCCGCCTCACCATCGTCATTGTCGTCTCTAACGAATTGGGGCGGCCTTGGAGGGCCTACAAATCTATCAGAATCCTCTTGTTCTGCCAAAATAGAGGGTGGAGGTCTTGGAGGACCAAGCTGTCGTCTGGGCCGTGGATCCTCTGGCCTTTTGGTGGCGGAGTGTATGGATTCCAAAGGGGCATGTTTCTTCTCTTGTTTACCAAACGACAAAGGAAAACAGGCCCGCAGACCTTCCTGTACTTCTGCTTCATCGACAACACCCGGAGCCTCTTCCTGTTCATGAATTTTACATGTGAGCCCAATTCATCAATCCGTAGAAAAAACCAGAAATCTGTGCATAACCTAAAATCACAGAAAAAAATTCGTTATAGAAGATGGCATCAGAAGAAAAGAATTGTGACTGAAATCGCCTTACGTTTTTAAACCCCTCTTCGTCGTCTGAAGCCATGAATTCTCGAGGACTCAACTGCTGCAAGCTTTTGATGATGATGGATTTTCCCAGCCAAATGACTTCAAACCGAATAAATGTGAGTATAGAGTTTAGCGGCGTAAGTCAATTAGTCCGGCTCAACTCTTCAATAACCGCTCAAGCCATCGTTTCATGGTATTGTTTTAAATATTATAGTGTAATTAAGGGAGTGGCGCTTGGCTTGTTAAAATTACTGTTTTTTTTAATATTGTTCCGGGTGTCTGAAACATGTGAATAAACAAAATAATTTAAAGGAATATTTTATTTACTTGTGTAAACATATAAATTATAATTTATCTTCGTTTATTTCAAAATAAATTACGCTGAAATTAATATATATATATATATATATAATATATTATATTTTTTTTAATTCTAAAATTTAATTTTTCTCCATAGAGTATCAATTTAAAAATAAAATGAAAATCTTTTATTTTTTAAATTATTTTTTTCCAAATTTTAATTAGAAGTGTTTATAAGGCATTTCATCCGGTTGGTAATTTTATGGGCAAAAGTTTAGTCATGCTAAAGGCTTGTGTGGTCAAGCCTAGGTTTGATCCTCGTCTTCTTTAGATGTAAGGAAAGAGTGAAAACTTACATCCTTACAAACCATAGGTTAGTTTGCATTAGTGGATATAGATGTAAGGAAAGAGTAAAAACTTAGGAAAGAGGGAAAACTTACATCCTTATAAACCATAGGTTAGCTTGCATTCGTGGATATTAGTCAATGATGGTTATCTCCACTTTTGGTTTGACAATTAAATTATGATAGTGTATAAATAATAATAATAATAATTTAATCATAAATAAATTGTGAAGCATTTCTTTAATTTATAAATAAGATTTAGAAAAGAGTGCCTAGTATTTCTCAACCTCTTTCAATTAAAGGATTGAGTAAATTAGTAAATAATGTTATTTGGAATGACAAATTTAAGTTGATAATTCTTGTTATGCCACATATATGTTGTTAGTAGATGATATTCTAATATTTTGTAAAGGTTCAAGAAGAGTGGTTAAGATGTTTAAAAGTAATTGTTGAGATATACTATGTAACCACTAAAATGATAATAAGCATTGCAAAGTCAACAATATCTCTTTAGGATATATGTGATGTGGAAAGAAATTGTATCACTTATGTATTCTCTTACAATATTGTTAACTTGGAGGTAAGTTTGAAACATTTGGGCTTCCAGCTTGAGGCCAATATATGAGACTAGTAATGGTTGGTAGTAGAGGTGGTGAAAAAAGGGGTGGCAAGAGTAGGAGGGTTCATTCTAGATCTCAAAGGAAGAGAGGAAATGCATTTGCTTAAGGTGGAGGGATAACATCTAATAACCCAGTTGAAGCACTAACATTATATCAAAGATTGGGCCTAAGTATTATAGATGAATGAGAATACAGAAGCATACTTGTTATTGGAGATTTAGAAGGAATAATTAAAGCAATGGTTGAAAGTCATAACAAAGCTCAATTTATGTTGTCACACATATTCACCAATATAGCTAAAGAGCTCAACAGATTTGAGAAGGTAGAGTTTTATCATGTACTCAAAGTTTTGCACAAAGAAGCAAATGAATAAGAAAACAATGCAAGTAGGTTGAACTAAGGAGTGTTTTAATAGAAGCACGAGCAAACCATAGTCTTTATTTCCTAATTAAAGGTTAAAAATGGTAAAGGCATTAAATTAAAAAAAAAAAAAGGGTAAGGTGGCAAGTCACACACATCTTGGAATAATTACTTAAGCAACAAGAATCAATGGGCATACATGCCAACCCAATAGCTAACACATTTGCATGAAGTCGCATTGACTCAAACCTTAGAGTTAGTGCACGAGTTTCCAATCATATGTTTGAAAACCAAATTTGGCTCACCAAGGTGATATCCAAAATATTTGTAAAAAATAGTGATGGACGAAGCTTTGAAAAACCTTGTGGCAGCTAGATTTTTTCCCTAGCCGTCCGATCCATACACATACTGTGCAGATCTCACCATAGATTTTTACTGTATGACCTGTGCATTCCAAATAATGGTGAATCTCCACGATTCAATGAAGAAAATGGTATCTCTTGAAGGAATGGCAGTTGGTTCTGCAAACTCTTCTTCTCAGGCAAATCGAGTCAAGGTTCCTTACAGTGCTATGTTGAAATCTGAATAGGTTCTACTGACAATTCAAAAAGTGTATGCCTTCGATGTTCCCTTGGGGGATGAAGCCTTTATCTGTGATTTTTTTTCAAAACAAGGTTTGGTATGTAGATTCAATGGGTTTTGACCACAGTTGACTAATCTCGACAAGTGGACTTTTGATTCGTGGAAACCTCTATTGTCTTATGATTTGAATATTTACCCTCCAACTTGGTATTTTTTGTGTTGTCTTTGACAATCTTGAGGATAAGAATATTATTTGGTATTTTAGGCCCTAGTTTTGGGGAAGTGTTTGTCTCTTCATGCAGCCCTTGTCTCCTACTTTTGCTCTAGTCACAGTGGCAATCTCCTTAGCTCCAGTTTGGGTAAGGTTCTTGAATCTTGCCCTGCATCTTTGGAATATGTCATTGTTAACTTCTATTGGAAATGCAATAGGGAAATTTTACTACCATAGTTTAGAAACTGAGCATTTCCTCAAGACCTATGCTTGAATATGTGTGGAGATGGATTTTAATAAAGGTTTTCCTGCTGAGATAAATCTAAAGGCATCAAATTATGTATGGGTTCAAAAGCTTGGCTATGAAAATGTTTCATCCCAATGACGAGCATGTTATGAAATAGGGCATGTAATCAAGAATTGCTTTAAGTGAATGCAAAATAATAGTGTTTGTAAAAATAGTTGGAGGCTCGAATGGTGGGAAGGTGCTCAAATAGAACATTAAATTGTATACAAGGAAGAAGAGACCCAGACCAAGGAGGAAGTAAAATAAAGTGAGGAAGAAGTGCATGTCAAAGAGGATTCATCGAAGGAAGTAAAAGACAGTAAGGAAGAAATGCATGTCAAAGTGAACCCAGTGAATTCAAAAACATAGGAGGTTCAAGCCCAACAAACTTGTATGAATTCTGGATCCTGCAAAAACAGGTTGGAGATACAATATCCTGAGCTGATCAGGCATACGAAAAATTTGATACAGACAACAAAGTCCATTCTTAGAAGAACAACTCCACAAAACCATTAGAAAACCCAGGTTGGAGTCAAGTTGGGAAAAAGGGAAAAAACATCTCGCTAAGGAAAAAGGAAAACAAGAAGTCAGATAAAGTCAAATCATTAAGTAGTAAGAAATAGAAAGCAAATGTATTTTATCTTGAGGGTATTTTGGAAAATATTTAGTTAGAAAGGGAATAAATTTTGTGTGTTTTGAAGTTCTCACTTGAGGGTTTGGATTGAGTCTACATGTTCAATCTCAAACCCACAAGGGATATTCTCAATTTTGAAGAAATCTCAGCTTTCTTTTTTAATAAAACTTTTGTATATGTTTCTTTAATATGTGTGTGTGTGTAAAATTAAAGATATCCATTTAGGATAAATAAATATATATTGAATAAAGTGTGAAAAAAATGATACGATATGAATTACAAATGAGGGTCTCGTATATATAGCTAGGCGAGTGTCATGTCATTCAGAGTCATATCTTTTAATTGGGACATATCCTTTTATATGTCCTTTCATTAACTATAAGATATTACTCTCTCTCTCTCTCTCTCTCTCTCTCTCTCTCCTCTCTCTCTCTCTCCTGCTCTCTCTCTCCTCTATATATATATATAATATATATATATATAACGCTCCTTTAATGAATGTTTTATCCTCATCGCTTGTAATATATTTACCTGTTTTTTTTTGTTTGTTTTTTATGTTGTCATGGTTAATGATATGAGGCGGTATGAACCTCTAAGTGTTAAGCAAAATTGTTGAATCGAAAAAAAGATCTAGCCATCCTAATTCAATCATTTGTGGTACATTGCATTTATACAAAAGAGTTGTTATCATGAGACTTCATTGCCCTAATATCAATATTTTCAAAAAATAAGTCAATTGTTTTTGTCATAAGTGATATTGATACATTAATTATTTAAGATATCTACTCTTATGATTTAGATGTTGATAAGGTGTGTTTGTAGTGTGACTTTCCATTATCGTGCTTGTAGCACTTTCTTAGTTTTTTTTTTTTGTATAATTTATTCTTCACACATTTATCTTGCTTGGTTGGTTGTTGATTCTCCACTTGGAATTTCCATCATTTGTACCCCAGCATCCAAGTATATATTACTTCAATTGGAGTGGCATCTTTCTAAGCCATGATATTAATGGAGTTATATTTGTTCCCTTCTCCTCAACTTTAGTTTTTTTACCTCATGACTTCGATACTCTCTTCTTCTTTTTTCTTTTTTTTTGGAAAAGTTGTTCTATTATGTTTTCCATTAACTATTTGTCATTTTTAAGTTTATTTATTTGTATAAGTAGATTTTGGTTATGGTTCCTTAGACGTGAAAGTTCTTTAGTTTCTGATTCATTGATTTTATCTTTAATGTTTCGATATTCAAGTTTGTCATTTTTTAATGCTCTAATTTCTTTGAGGAACTTTTGGTTAAGGCTCTTTGAGCAAGAATTTTCTTCAACTTGTTTTTATAGGCCTTCTTTGAGTGCCTTCTAAATCTTACTTTTCTTGTCCTAATTTTTTAATTGCTTTGCTTCTTAGCCTTGGATTTCGTGACTTGTGTAAGTAATTTCTAATTGTGACCTTTGAAGCAGAAATTTCCTCGTTTTTATCTATGACAACTTTGTCAAATTCTTTTTGCATCCTTAATATTAGCTTTTAATTTTCTCGAAGGATCACCTTCAAGATATATTTGAAGTCTTTTTATAATGGTATTATTGAATCTAACCTCATCACAATGTCTTGGAAAGTCATCATCTTATTCTTATAGGAAAATGTTGAAAATCTTTTCTCCATGTGTAAAATGAAGGTACCTAGTTTTTTAAACTAGGGAACTTGAGAATTATGTCAATTTATTTTTTATGTATAGTTGTAACATTGAATAAACATGTATATCGACAATCATCATTGTTACTTAGAAGTCCTTAATTTCATATTGTCCCTTGTGATATGAAGTCTTTTTTTTTTTCAATTATATGTGACTCTTGAACTAATAATTGATTTGCCAAATCGATTTTAATATAATTTTCCTCAAAAATATTGTTGATAATGATATTAGCCTTATTTATTTGAATATTCCAATATTAATCTAATTAATCTAAAATACACAATTGGGCAATTTTTATAAGAGAATCTTCCTTTCTTCATTTCCAAATTATCCATTTTTATATTTTTTTTATTCCAATAATTAATACTAATAATAAGTTTTTAATATTACTACTTTCACATTTTTATAAAAAAATATAATTCCACTAATATGTATAATTTTTCTTCACAATATTTTTTTTCTTCGTAAATTTTCTTTCCCATTTCATATATCGCTTTTCTCCTTTAAAAGTTACTTTCAAAAGTATATGTGTGTATATGAGTGGGAGAGAAAGAGATAAACACTCTTTTAATTTTTTTTATATATCTTTATCGTTTAAGTTTGTTTCTTAATTCTTTCATTATTTGAAATTATGTTTTCATAAAAAATCATAGCTTGTATGTATATGAATCACAATTTATACTTCTACAAGGTGATTCTTACATTTTCAATAATGAGGATTATGGAAACTTTACAAACTAGTATAGAAGTAAACATGTATGAATGGGTAAGAAATGATAACAATAAAAAGTTGTACATAAACAAGGATATAAGAAAAACTATGTAGATGGACTGAGAGAGGAGTGAATTGCAAAAATTGTGTTCTAATTAATTCATTATTGTATAGACCTTATTGGTTAATTTAAAAATTATTGTAAGGAGATGTACAACAAACTAACGATTGAGATTTGTATAGACAATGATTAAAATTTTGTAAGGACAATGATAGTTGGTGGCAATGGACCATGTGGCTCAAATCGCATATTAAGTAACAATAAAGTGTATGAATGGGAAATTGGCACAACAGTTGTATAGTGGCAATGCCTATCCTTTATACATACTCGCTTTAAATGTGAGTTGTTAGGTTTCACCAATCATTCCTCATGGTTCCCTAGTCGTACGTCATGGTTCCACCAACATGAGTACAACTGGCAAAACCTTGGCGTATGGCTGGCAGAACCATGAGTAAACTTTGTGGTATCTGACAACAAGTATGGTAGGGGGAGTCTGTATAATGCATAGGCTCTTCTGTTATATAGTCTTAATCTTATATGGCAATATGGATGTGAAATTGATGCAACGGGTGTATACTCTTAAGTTGTAGTCTATCTATTAGATATTTTGGAGGTTTTTTCAGCCTATTTTACTGTCTAATTTTCCTAGAATCCGACAAGGAATTGTTGGAATCATAAGTTTGATTTGTGAACTCTCCACAATATAAGTGCCCCATGGGATTTCCATAGTGTCGAATTCATATATGCAGTCAAAAACTCAGTTTAAACACACAAATCAAGATTTGACGAAAATAAATCATTGGATTCTAACAAAAAACTCCAAAATATATAATAATTAGACAACGCCTACTCTTAATACTATGTGAAAGCAGATGGTATGAGTTCGATTGAGGATAGCACAATTATGCTATATGGACTATAAGAAAATTAAATCAATTCATTGTATGGTGTACGAATGTGTAGGTGGCAGAGGTCAATGTTTTGGGAACAGATGTTTATTAATGGTAGCATATGACAACATCAAATTAAGTTTCACATCTTATAATTTTTCTAAATGACGCTAAATTTTAACTATATGGCATTGCAATTCAATCGTGCTACATTGAAATTTAATTGTATGACGAGATTGCACCTAGCCTATTTCACCCTTCAATTTATGAATATTGTCCAACAATGACAACAACTTTGACCCTTGGTTGTAGCAACCTTGTTGATTTGATGATTATGACGTAAGGGGTAATTAACATATGTCTTATAACTACAACAATGGTAACGTTGATTGTTCAGTGGTGGCTAGAACAAGTGATTTTATAACTCTTAACCAAAAAAAAAAAAAGTTTTCTATACATATATTTTTAAAATTCCGGAGTCACTCTTCAAATAATAAATTTTTTCTATATATTTATTTTATTGCAGTGAATAATTATTTTTCCTATAGATAATTCTTTTTTATGTAGACTTTTGAAAATAGGTTAGGACCTAATTTTGGTTAAAGACTAGATTCAGAGAAGTTATATGAAATTTTAAATGTGGCTAAAAGCCTATGTGAGCAATGGCCAAAATTAGAAATCAAGCTATTATAAAAGTGTAGCCAAAGGTTGGATTAGAAATGGAGCTCTGATACTAGATGATAGAAACAAAAATAATTTATATTGCTCTAAGACATGAAAAATATATAATAAAGTAATGAATATGAATGTATCAATAATACGATGAGGGAGACCAACTTAAATATGTCCTAAGGTGCATGTTTGAAGAATTGTGACTTTTTTAGTCGTGACCCTTAAATATTGTTGTATAACACCAATGGATGAAGAGGATTGGATTTTATGGTCTCTAAACCCAATAAGAGAATATGTTCCAATAATTGGATATAAATCATTGTTATAGAGGGCATAGATGATTTACAATTTTGGTGGTGGAAATTGGTTAGGAAATTAAAATGTTGATCAAAAGCCAAAATATTCATGTGGCTGCAATAAAACTCTTACATGTGATATATTGTAGAGGAGGAACTGTTTAGGTCAAGGTTGATATTATCTATGCAAATAAGATGAGAAAACAAATTCATGAATTATCATGTCTTGTCCTCTTACTAAATATGTATGGAGAAAAGTGGAAGGCATAACATGTATGAAAAAATTATGGATTGGAAACTCCATTGAAGAGGCTCTTAGGACTAAGTAATTGGTGAATCAATAGTGAAACAACAAATTTTAGAGCTCTTCCTTTAAACATTGCATGAGGAGTTTGGTTGGCTAAAAACACAAATTTATTCAAGGACAAGGATACCTTACCCTTAAAGTGTGTAGTGTGAGTTCTAATTATTTTATTTTCCTCACCTTAGATTCAAGGAAAGAAAAATGTTAGGTTGTTTATTGCAGGAGAAATTAATAGATATCTTCCTTGGGCTTACTTCAATTGAGATTCATAAGGGATACCCCCTAAGGGTCGGGTAGGGGGAACACTTCATCTCTTTGTCTCTCATAGTCTCTTTTTCAAAGCTAAAGTGAGTCTAGAACAAATAATTTATTTGAACTTACAACACTCAATATTGTATTATTACTTGCACAGAAACATGGAGTACCACATATACAATTTTTTGAGGATTCGTTTCTTGTTAAAAGTGGATGAGGTAGGAGTTTGCTCTAAGAAACTTCGCACTCTAGCCTTTGTTTCTTGATGTATGGAATCCATAGCCAGCTTTTTCTCATATTTGTTTTGTTCATATCTATAGGGGTAAGAACATGGCCACTAATGGATTATAAATCAGGGCTAAAGCTAGATTGTGGCATATACATAATGCAAGAGGAACGATGTCACCATCACTCATAAACATACATGATCGTTGGATGTAATACAATGTTGCTTTAATTTAGTGTTGGGATTTTGTTTGTAACACGAGGCTTGATGGATGGAATATATGTCAAGGCTTATTAGCTAATAAATTATATTTATGACAAATATGTAAATATAGGAAGAAGTAGTTTTTGGGAAAAAGATTGTGAATTTTTGGATAGAAGTATGCCCTCTTTTTGTAATGGGAATTTATCAGCTCAAACAATAATAGGCTTGAAAGGCTACTATAATTTTATTTTTACAAATAAAGTTATAAGACTTTTTTCTTGGATAAAAAGTAAGTTTTCACACAAATTTTATTCCAAAAAAATTTAACCACCACAATCTCTTTTTAAAGTATTCACATTCTACAATTGAGAAATGAAAAGTGGTGATATATTAATTTATGTTAACCTAGATTAAAGGGTAATAAAAATATTGGTACTTCAAAGTTTTTGGTTTACCAATCAGGGATGAAAATCTAGTTTTAGCACTAATATAAAGAACAAGCAAAATAATTATGATAAGACCTAGTTCCCACATATTTTGAACCATTAATATATTTTTCCAAAGAAAAAGAAATTATATAATTGTATTATAAATTAACAAAATTAGATAGTGAGATGTCAAAGGCATTCAAGGGTGCACTTAGCCAGAATAGCTCTTCATACTTGCCTTTTCAAGCATAACTAAAAACTATAGGAGGGATATTACATTTGTATCTTATAACAAAAGCCATGAAAATTACATCAATCAAACTATAATCCTAAAATTATCCTCTATCTTATACAAAATTGTGTAATAGTATAAATTGAATCAAAGATTCATGTGTATATTTAGTTGTGTGTCCATCCTAAAGTATTTATATAATGCAGGTTCCTCAATTTAGTCATAATCCATCTTTTGATAGTTTGTCTATTATCATGTTCCTATCCTTATGCATGTGAGACAAAGAGATGCGCGAAAAAAGTTGTAAACAGAAGATGTGCATCATCATACACTAGTTCTAAATTGAAATATGTTAGTATTGTTTCCTTGTGCAACACTTGAATAACTAAGAGTGAATCACCAAACATATGAATATATGATACATTAAACTCTTGGACCAACCTCAAAACTATTTTGAGACCTATTAATTCATAGTAATTATTAGTTCCCAACTTATTTAGGCTTTGAATGAAATGCAATAATTTGAATATAGATATAGAATCCTTTCATCCTCCCTTAAGAGGAATCTCATGTGAGGCATCATCAAAGCATGCACATGGGATGCCCTCTTTGATTACCTCACGTGCATTAGATGATTTGTAAACTATCATGGATATTCCATTGGACAATTCGTCCCAACAAATCTACTAAAATATATTTGAAAAACCAAAATCGACACTATGAAGATTTATCTCTCCTTAGATTTCTGGATCTGTTAATTATTGTTTATTACATATGCATGCAAATTATAATTATGCAGAAAATATAGAAAAATGTTACAATCACACAAACCATAATAACACAAGATATGACCACGGAAACTCTTTTTGAAAGAAAACCCAATTGGAAGGTGAGGTTGATCCACTAATCAGGGGCTCAAAATTATGCTCAAAAATCGAAGTGTCAGAATTTTATTAGACTTAGCTTCAGATTGAAGAGCTTGTCATTCTGAATCCAACAGTGTGAACGTCACTCAAATTCGAGCTCATATGCAGAAGTTAGAGCAAGTCGAAGTTCATGTTTGACTTGTCCACATTGCAGGATTGGGTGACGTGGCGAAGCCCTTCAACAAATGAGAATGGGCCAAGTGGCAGGCCGCCATTGGCCCCCGCATATCACAAATCGCAAAAGATAGGCGAAAAGGTGTTAGCGAATCAACCCCGAGCAGAGAAGGATGTGATGCAATAAATCGCAATCAGAGATCGGCGAGGGGAGGATAGTTTCAGTAATCAACCCGAAGTTTGCAATGTGATGGATCAGGTAGGGTTGTGATGTGATGGATTGTAGATCACAATCACAACTCGCAAGAAATACAAAGACTTACAATAGGTTATCTGCCAATTTCAAAATGCGAAAGGGATCCCGAATGCGATTAGATTATAGGCTTCAACTAATACTCTCGTCAAGTCCACACACATTGCAATAGCACATCATCGTCGTGTTCACAGACCCTAAGCCCACCAAAATTCGCTTATTGCGATTTGCAATTTGGGCGACAGATTATGGCCCGCCGTGCGGTGAAATTTTCGCCCATTTAGCAGATTTTAAGCCGAATTTGATGGTTACGTGGTCAGAAAAGGGGAATTTGTTGAGCAAATTATGGGAGAAATGGGAGAGGTCATAAATTATTTAGATCTTATCCAAATTAGGTGCAAAAAGAGTCAATTCTAGCAGTTTTGGCAATTACGAACTCACTGAGATAGTTTTAAGGGGAATTTGAGCATTGTAAACACACTTTTGTTGTAATTTTGAGCATAATAGAGAGGCCCAAGCATTGGAAGCAAGACCAAGGAGACGTAAACCAGGAGGGGTGAACTCCTCATCAAATCTCTGTGTTTTGTGTTTTATTTTGATGTTCTTTGTTGTTATTTTGCTATTGTTCAACATATGTTAAATTGTTTTCAAAAATAACATAAGAAACTCTCATGGGAATCAGTTAATTAAGCAAAAATGGTGAATCCTTAAGCACTTGATAAGCAAATGATAAGCATATTTGGTTTTATTCTAAATGGGGAATTAGCACAGGATTACTAAACTGGTCAATTTCATATCAAGTTGGTATCATAACATTGATTTTTTCTTACTAGATTTGCTTGTACAAAGAAGGAGTATTGTTTGCTAGTTTTGTGCCATGCTAACAAGATTAAAACACAAAAAAGGAGAACAGAAGTTGGTTGAAAGCCCTGTAGTTGGCTCAAGTGGAAGAAGAGCAAAGTTTCCAAAGTATTCTACACCAATACATCCTCAAGTTGCAGTTGAGACTCCAGAGATCATGTCTCATGAAGGAGAACCTACAAACATGACAGAAGATGGGAAGACCTTCAAAAAGGATTTCTTTGATATGGCAGAGATGGTGAAGGTCCTATATGAAGAGAGGAATAACATGTTTCAATGAGAAAGTTGCAAACCTCCCAAAGGAGAAGGCTCTTCAGGAGGAGGTAATGGAAAAGGAGGTAATGGGAATGGTGACAAACCTCCACCATCTCCACCATCTTCTTCATCTTCTTCTTCTCAAGAATCTTCACATTCTTCCACTAATACAACCCTTACTCATACTCATCACCATTCTTCAAAAGGAGTTGGAAATTCACCTCTACTTAAACTAGATGTTAAATTCGAGTTGCCCAAGTATAATGGTGAAGTGAATGCAGAGAAGCTTGATAATTCGATTCGTCAGTTGGAGGTGTATTGTAGAATTCAAAACCTTCAAGAGGATGATATCAAAATTGAGTTGGCTTCATTGAGAATGGAGGGTGCAGCACTCATTTGGTGGGAAGCAAGGACTCAAGACGAGATCAAAAAACAAGGTAAGATCTTTATTACTTGATCTAATTTCACTTATGCTATAAAAAGACAATTCTACCCTTTAGCTCATATGAAAAAACCTATCATGAATTGGCAAAATTTCAGACAGTTAAAAGGTCAAAATGTGCAAGAGTATACTCAGGAGTTTAGGAGAATAGCTCTTATGCTAGGAGTAGACTTACAGTCACAAGATACTTTGCTGAAATACATAGGAGGCTTGCATAGCTATCTTCGACACACCATTCTTATGTTTAATCCTACAAATATTGATGAGGTATGTGTTCAAGCTACACACCTCGAAGCAAGAGGGAAAAATGTACAAGAAGAAGGTAAGAAGAAGCCATTCCAGAGTGGTGAAAAAAGGAAAGAAATCTAAAGGAAAGTAGAAGAAAAATGCTTTTGTTAAGAAAGAAGAGGAGAAACCCATGTGCAAGAATTGTTCCAAAGAGGGCCATGATGAAGCACATTGTTGGAAGCTTCATCATGAATTAAGACTGGAGAAATTTAACAATAAAGGGAAACATTAGACAAATGTTGTTGTACAACAAGAGTTGGGTTCCAACTCATGTGATGAAACAAAGATTGCACCCATAGTCACTAAAGGAAAAGTCGTGGCAAAAACAAGCAAAGAGGAAGTCGTGGTAAGCACCAACACATCAAATAACTCCAACAATGCTTCAAATGAAAAAAAAAACAAAATTGAGTTGTTCCATATAAGAGTTATTTCCAAACACACCAAGATTGATACGCTAATTGAGAGTGGATCCCAGGGAAATTTAATTTCTACGGACTTGGTTTAGAAGTTGAATCTAGAAACCATGCCTCATCATAAACCGTATTCGTTGGGTTGGAGAACCAAGGATGCAAATCTTCAGGTCACAAGGAAATGTGTTTTCAGGTTTGCTATTACTGCCAATTTCATTGATGAAGTCGAATTAGATGTAGTGCCACTAGATATTTCTAGAATTGTGTTGGGAAGCCCATATTTGTATGACCAGAAAGTCGTTTTCCATAGATTTGAGAACAAATATCATTTGTTCAAAGATGAAGTGGAATATATTGTGAGAGCCCATTGTAGAAAGCTTAATATGTCTTTAGCAAGTGTAGGGCAAATGAAGCGACTGATCAATTCCAGCAAGAATCTCATGCTCCTTATGATCAAGCAGAAGAATGAGACGGAGCATGAATCCTTTGCAGGTTGTGATGTGAAACTGAAAGACGAATTGGTTGATGTGGTCAATCAATATGGAGAGATGTTTAAAGAACCAAAGGGATTGCCACCAAAAAGGGGTATTCAACAAGAAATTCAGCTACAACAAGACTGTCCACTCCCAAATATCGGTATGTATCAAATGTCAATTATGGAAAGTTTAGAAATTAAGAAACAAGCCCAAGAACTGTTAGATAAAGGTGTAATTCATCCCTCTACTTCAATATGTGGTTCACCAGTTGTTTTGGTACGTAAGAAAGATAGAATCTGGTGCATGTGTGTAGATTATCGAGTTTTGAATCCAATTACCATAAAGAATCGATACCCCCTGCCCATAATAGATGATTTTCTAGATTAATTGAAGAATGACAAATATTTCACTAAATTAGACTTGAGAAGTGGATATCATCAAGCTAGAATAGCTGAGGAGGATATCTGGAAGACTTCTTTTAAAACCAAACAGGGATTGTTTGAGTAACTGGTTATGACTTTCAGTCTTTGCAATGCTTCAACTACATTCATGAGAGTTATGAATGATGTTTTAAGATCCTTTCTTGATGAGTTTGTAATTGTCTGTATAGATGATATTTTGATATTCAGCAAATAACGAGAAGAGCATGTCAAGCATGTGAGGAAAATGTTGGATGTATTGAAAAAAGAACAATTATTTTTGAAGATGTCTAAATGTGAATTCAGGAAAACTTCCTTAGTATATTTGGGACACATAGTTGGAGGAGGTGAACTAAAGATTGACCCCTCTAAAGTTTTGGTCATTGTGAATTAGCCGATACCTAAATCAGTTACAAAAGTAAGGAGTTTTCTGGGAGCAGCACAGTACTGGAGGAAGTTCATTTCCAATTTCTCTTCCATAACAACTCCACTACATGCTTTGACCAGCGTGAAGGTTGTCTTCTAGTGGGGAGGCAAAAGGAAAAAAGCATTTGATGCTTTAAAACAAAAGATCATTTTAGCCCCAGTTTTAGCATTGTCAGATTTGAAACAGCCATTTGAAATACAAACAGATGCAAGTGACTATGCCATGGGTGCAATTCTTTTACAACAATGTAAGCCCATTTCATTTCATTATGAGATTTTTAATGGTGTTGTTATTAACTATCCTACATATGATAACGAGCTTTACGCATTGGTGTAAAGTGTGAAGAAATGGAAGCATCACTTAATGGGAAAAGAAACCATTATTCACACTGATCATCAACCTTTGCAATATCTGCAATCTCAAACAAAATTGTAGCAATCAAGGCACTTTCGTTGGATGGGATTCTTACAACAATTCCACTAGGTAATCAGGTACAAGAAAGGTATTTATAACAGAGTCGTTGATATGCTTTCTAGGCCAGTTGTTAATGTAGCCATTTTACTCAAGAATCATTTTGTTTTGCTTGAAAGTTATGTTGAACAATACACACGTGATGCCGACTTTCAAGAGGTATATTCAAAACTTGAGTCAAGGCCACCAAGTTGAGGAATTAGACTACCATGTACATGATAACATGTTGTATCATTTGGGAAAACTTTGTGTTCCACAAGGAGAGAGAGTAAATGTCACAAGGGAAGCACACACTTCTCTTATTGCTGGACATTTCGATGTAAGTAAAACAATGGAAAATCTTCAGAGGTATTTTTACTGGCCTCGTATGCTTGAAAGTGTGTCACGTTTTCTCAGAGATTGTTCATTGTGTGCAATCAATAAACCTAGTAATAGGAAACTAGGATTGTACACACCCCTTCCATTGCCTTCACATCCATGGGAGAGTGTTTCTATGGATTTTGTAGGAGGTCTTCCTTTATCAAGAAAAGGTCATGATTATTTGTACGTAGTTGTGGATAGGTTCAGCGAGATGTGCATATTAATGCCTTGTAAAAAGAAAATTACATCTGAACAAACAACTCAACTTTTCTTTCAAAATGTATGGGTTCATTTTGGATTACCTACTTCTATTGTAAGTGATCGTGATTCCCAATTTGTTGGGAATTTTTGGTCAAATTTATGGAACTCGATGGACACCAAGTTAAAGAAAAGTACAACCTTCCATCCACAAACAGATGGTCGTACTGAAGTGGTTAACAACACAATTACACATTTGCTAAGAGGATATTGCAGCAAACATCCTAAATTGTGGGATGAACAGTTGCATTATATTCGGCATGCTTACAACCGAGCAAAACACTCTTTTACTCTAACTTCACCTTTTCAGGCATGTCTTGGTTATTTGCCTAAATCCCCTTTGGATTTCATGATCCGGATTTAAACAGGAACACAACAAATTACATATATAACCATAAATACAAATATGCAATAGAAATAAAACTTCATTTCGTTGATGTAAAATACTAAAATATGCTTATAAACAAAAATGGAAATAAAGTAGCTCAGGGGATGGTAGCTTATCTCTGAGAAGAGATGTGGCAGCTACATGCCTCTGAATTGTCTTACAATGAGGCTCGAAGGCCTATTTATTGTTTAGAAACAATGGAAAACCCTAAACATCCAAAAATCTAACCCTAGGATATGAAGCGCCAAACTATGGGCCCCGTTTGGGTAAATCTTTACATCAACTTCTCGGGGTCGTAACTTTGGCATACGATCTCCATTTGATGTGCACAATACCTCGTTAGAAAGATCTATCCAAGGAATACAACTTTTGAGTGAGAAACATCGGTCCCTCAACCCATGTTGCTCCCAATTTTCCCCAAAAAACTCCGTTTAGGGCCTCAAAACGACTCTGAAAGTTCAGGACCCGAAAAACTACCGAAAAGAGTAAATTGTGCTACAAATAAGGAAACTGAAAAACTGAAAGAAACAATGGTGGAGGTCCAAGTGGAATAGGTGGGTGGCCACCAATATCCACCTGGATCATTCCTCCCCCCTTAGGAATCAATGGTCGCCATTGCGTTGAGTTCCTCCATGAGATGAGGAAACTTTTGTGGAACTTGGTCCCTAGTGAGCCACTTGCCCTCGTGAAGGAGTTGGCCTGCTTTGAAAACTCAATATAGTTGGATCCTTTGCTATCGAGTGTTCTTGATCTGTGTCCGATCAGTTGTAGCATGTTCCGTGCAATCTAGATTTAACTATGTAGGTGTGAGTTGTTCTGCAATGTCTGATGTGTGTATAGATGGTGGGAAGTATGGTGGAAGGCGGTCCACATTGAACACTGGGTGTAGGCCAAGCAATGGGGGAATGCTGAGCTCAAATGAATTATCTCCCATAGCCTTTGTAATGGTGTAAGGACCATATCAAAGTGGTCTAAGTTTCTGATAGGCTCTGGTAAGGCGTTCCTTTTGCAAATGCAACCAGACTTTGTCGCCCGCCTGAAACTTGTGTGGTACCCGATGTTGATCATGTTGTTGCTTGTACTTGGAATTTTATTTCTCCATAATGTCATGTACCTATTGGCGGATAAGTTGGATGTGCTCAATGAATTTGTTTGCCTTATTGGTTTCAGACTAGACATGAGCCGAATCTGCTTGAGTAGTTGCAAATGGCATGGCCACATCAATGGGACATAGTGGTTGGAATCCCAAGCCCTCTTGAAAGGGGTTATGGCTAGTCGAGCTGTGGAGAGCCTAGTTATAGATGTGCTGGACATAGGGAAGGTTCTCATCCCATGTGCGTGGATGCTTTGAGTTGTACATGTGGAGAATGTGTACGATCATCCTGTTGACGACCTCTGTCTAGCAATCAGTTTGGGGATGGAAAGTTGTGGACTTAATGAGCTTAATGTCCAGCGTCGACCAAAGACTGGACCAAAATGCACTGAGGAACCTTCTGCCCCAATCTGAGATGATAGATTGTGGGATCCCAAAATGTACCCACACTCGTTCAAATAAGAGTTTAGCAGTGGCTTCTACTATGATATTTTTCTTGCAAGCCACCATGTTGGCCATCTTTGAGAATATGTCGACGACCACAAAAACACAGTCATTTCCATGCTTAGTAGAAGGAAGGACCAACAAGTAATCCATGTAGATGGATTCCCAAGGTTGACCAAGGGTAGGCAGCGTAGTATAGAGGCCTTGCTTCTTAATAGTTGGTTTGGAAATGATGTAGGCAGTGCAGGATCTAATGTACTTCCCAACATCCTGTCGAAGATTTGGAAAATAGAAATGCTTCTACAGTACTGCCACCGTTTTCTCGACGTTGAAATGCCCAATAGCCCGACTATAATGCACTTCCCAAATCATCTTGGCATGCTCGCTTGAAGGAACACAAAGGTGACCAAGGTGGCATAACAAGGCACGCTGGAGGTGAAAATCTGGAACATGCTGACCCTCCAAGAGCGTATGGTATGTGTGGCCAAATTTTGGGTCGCTTTTGTAGAGAAGTGGCCAATCAGAAGTCTCGTGCCCACAAGAGTTGAGCACGGTGGTTAACGCCATGATCGGTGGTCAGTTGAGGCAATATGCAACATTGTTGGTGCTGCCCTTCTTATAATTAATATTCAAATGGAACTGTTGCAGGTATGTAGACCACTTCTGATGGCGATCATTCTGCAACTTCCCTTTCGTTTGTATGAACTGCAGGGGCTGGTGGTCTGTGTCGATGACCATTTCCTTCCCCAAAATGTAATGCCTCCATTGTCGGCAGTCCTGCACAATGGAATACATATCTTGGTCATAAGTGGGATACTTCCAAACCATGTCTAAAAGTGTCTCACTATGATATGCCACTCGATGCCCATGTTGAGTAAGGACTACCCCAATAGCATAGTCAGAGGCATCCATCTCGACCTCAAATGGTTGTTGAAAGTCTGGTAATGTGAGCATTGGTGCCGAGCAGAGGCAATGTTTCAACTCTGTGAATGCCTTATGTTGAGATTCAGACCAAAATAATTTTGCTTTCACTCCTCCCTTGGTGACTTTACTCAAGGGCCAAGTGATATGAGAGAATCCCAACATGAACTTGCGATGGAAATTGGCAAGACCCAGAAAGCTGCGGAGCTCTGTCAGAGTGGATGGAGATGGCCAATCCCGAATCACTTGGATTTTGGTTGGATCCACATGCACCCCCCATTCATTAATAATGTATCCTAAATATTGAACTTGGGTCATGCCAAAAGTGCATTTCTCCAAATTGGCACATAGCTTGCGTTGCCGCAGTGTTTGGAGAACCTGTCAGATGTGATGGAGGTGCTCTTCCCAACTCTAGCAGAAGATCGGGCTGTCATGTAAGTATACCACTACAAATTAGTTGGTGAATGGCCGCAAGATTTCATTCATCAGCCTCATGAAGGTTGCAAGAGCATTTCTCAACCCGAAAGGCATAATCAACCATTCGAAAAGGCCCTCCTTGGATTTGAAGGTAGTCTTCCACACATCGGAGGGTTTGATTGGTACATGGTGATATAATGACTTCAAGTTGATCTTGCTTAAATATTTTTCCCCCTTCAGTTGGTCCAGAAGGTTGTCAATTCGTGGGATCAGGTACCTATTCCAGACAGTGATCTTGTTCAGTGCCCGATAGTCAATACAGAGTCTCCACGTCCCATCCTTCTTCTGTACCAACACGATTGGGCTCCCACAGGGCGATGAACTTGGTGAGATGTGACCTTTCTGCAGCAGTTCCTGAAGCTGCCTCTTGATTTCATCGTTCTCCATAATGGAGCGTCGATAGATTGGTCCATTGGGCATTGGTGCACCTAGGGTTAGATCGATGGAGTGCTTGACCTAGCAATGTAGAGGCACCCCTGAAGGGGAGGTGAAGATGTCCTCATACTACTCCATGACCTTGTTCATCTGTGGTTGTCATGAAGAGGGGCCCTGTCTGGAGGTCGTGGCAACTGTCTTCTTCTTTTCTTAAGGGCGTATCATCAAGAAAAAAAAATACTGGTTTTGGAAATGAGCTTACTGCATTGTTTTGCAGTAACCAAAGAGATGACGATAGGCGGTGCTACCTTCGGTATCCTGTACAATTTATTTCCCAAAGTAACAATAACAACACGAGGCCTTGACTCATACACAACATGTCGCTTCCACAAGTATGGTTGGCCTAATAATACGTCACAAACATCAAGTCGAGCAATGTCACACAATACCTCATTTGTGAATGGCTTGATGTTGTATGGAAGGCGACACCACTGGCTCATGCGAAGATCCCGTCCTTGTTGAAGCCATCCGATAGTGTACAGTTGTGAATGTGTTGTGGTCAGTAAGCCCAACCGCTTCATGACTTCTGCCAAAATGAGGTTCTTTTGGCTTCCGCTATCGACAATGAACTGTAGCAGGGAATCCTTTACCCACATCTGGGAGTGGAAGAGACGTTCCTCCTCCTCTGGATCTTTGGCTTCCTCCTTTTGGATCTTCATGGTGGCAAAGGCGGAATTGGGCTCTGCATTGATAATCTTCTTCCCTTTGTCATTCCCCTTGTCAGGTTCTGACTCAGAGTCGGAACATGCATCTGATTCCAAAGACTTTAGCTCGGCCACCAGTGACTGCTTGGCTCGACACTCACTTGTGTTGTGAGTGGATCTCTTATGGAACTCACACCACTTTCCCGTGTCCTTCTTCAGCTTCGTGGTGTTGTTCTTTTCTTGCGGCTTTGGTGGGTTGCCTTGGGCCACCCTGCCTTAGCTTTTTCCTTTGTTCAGTGGTTTGGGGCACCTTTCCCTTGCTTTGGTTTCGCATATCCAAAGTCTCGCTTCTTCTGTTTAAACTTCTGCTTGATCTTAATAGCGTATCGAAGGGTATGAAAAATATTGGTAAACTACAACACGTCTTGGTCCCTTCCCTGCCGAAGTGTGGTCCACTTTATGTATTTATCCTCATAACTTTTGATAGGGTAGTACTACTCCTTGATGGCATTCCGGAATGAATTCCAAGTGGGTGCGGCTGAAAACAGTGAGGTCATACTTTCATCCTTTTGCTCACAGTAGGTTTCCCACCAATCCTTGACGTGGGGGGCAGCTTTGAGAAGAGCGAAATTAATCTTTTCCCGGCCGAAAAAAAAAAAAAAAAAAAAAAAAAAAAAAAAAAAAAAAAAAAAAAAAAAAAAAATATATATATATATATATATTATATATATATAAAGTTATATTATATATATATAAATATATATATATAATAATATATATAATATATATAAATAAATAAATAATAAATAATATATATTATTATATAAAAAATAAATAAATAAATAAATAAATCATGAATAGAAAAATACCCTTCTAGTAGATTTAATCATTTATCTACAGTGTCTGCATCTATCTAACCCTCAAATATGGAAATATCAAAGTTAACTTGTACCTTAAAGTGTGTGGCGCTTCCAGAGTAGCTGCTAGAGGTAGATGTGTCGCCCCTGGGTAGCCGCTGGAGGATCTGGGCAAAGTTGTCCATCATTGCGTTCCTTTGTCACTTGAGGGCCTCTTCAAGCAAGATTTTGATAGGATCTCCTGCCTCCTCGTCTTTCTTTTCATCCGCCATGGGAGGCCAATGGGATTTGTGAGGCTAGCCTTGCAAAGGTTCGACCAGTTCAAGCCCTAACTCCTTATATCCCGACTTTGTTGGGGACATGCAAAGAAAAACAGAGAAAGAGCAGACCATCTGATACCATTGATTCAGATTTAAACAGGAACGCAAAAAATTACAGATATAACCATAAATACAGAGATGTAATAGAAATAACACTTCATTTCATTGATGTAAAATACTGAAATATGCTTACAAAAAGAAATGGAAATAAACTAGCTCGGGCTATGGTAGCTTATCTCTGAGAAGATATGTGGCAGCTACATGCCTCTAAACGGTCTTACGATGAGGCTCAAAGGCCTATTTATTGTTGAGAAACAACGGAAAACCCTAAACATCCAAAAACCTAACCCTAGGAGATGAAGCGCCAAACTATAGGCCCCATTTGGGTAAATTAGTACATCAACTTCCCGGGGTTGTAACTTTGGCATACGATATTCGTTTGATGCGCACAATACCTCGTTAGAGAGATCTATCCGAGGACTACAACTTTTGAGTGATAAACATTGATCCATAAACCCATATTGCTCCCACTTTTACCAAAAAAACGTCATTTAGGGCCTCAAAATAGCTCCAGAAGTTCAGGACTCGAAAAATTGCCAAAAATAACAAATTGTGATACAAATAAGGAAACTGAAAAACTGAAAGAAACAATGGTGGAGGTCCAAGTGGAATAGGTGGGTGACCACCAATATCCACCTATATCATTTCATCTTTGAGAAATATGTAGCTGTAGATGGACATAGCGACATAGGCAGACAAAGAAATACATTGAGCAAATTTAGTGGATTCACCAAACAGTTCAAGAACAACTAGAAAAGAGTCAAGGCAAGTATAAGGCAAGGCGTGATAAGCATCGTGTGGATCATTAGTTTCAACTAGGTGATGAAGTTTGACTTTACATTAGCTAGGAAAGGCTTCAAGGTGAAGGTAAAAAGCTGAAACCAATCTGTTATGGTCCATTAAAAATTCTAGAAAAGATTGGTAACAATGCTTTCAAGCTTGATTTGCCTTCATATATGCACATTTATTCCATTGTTAATGTTGAAAATTTGAGATTGAATGAGCCTCCTTTGATTGAAGATCAAGGAGAAAGTGTACAGAATCCATCAATTGAATATTTTCTCCAGAATTTCTTAATGACCTTCAGCAAGACACCATACTTAACAGAAGAACGATATCATTAAAGAGGGGAAATGTTGATTATCTTCGAGTGGGTCTCAAAGGTACAAATCCATCAAAGGCCAAATGGATTGAAGAGGGGAAAGTGAGGGAACAATACCCTCATCTTTTCAATAATTGAATGCAATCTTTTGGGGTCCAAAAGCTTCTAGTGGGGAGGAGTGATCAGGTGCTCAAAAATCAAAGTGTTGGAATTTTGTTAAACTTAGCACCAAATCAAAGAGCTTGTCATTCTGAATCCAATGGTGTGAACGACACTCAAATCCAAGATCATATTTAGAAGTTAGAGCAAATCAAAGTTCAAGTTTGACTTGTCCACATGGTAGGATTGGGTGATGTGGCGAAGCCCTTCAGCAAATGAGGAGACGCCAAATGGCAGGCCGCCATTGGCCACCACATATTGCAAATCACAAAAGACAGGCGAAAAGGTGTTACCAAATCGATCCCAAGCAGAGAAGGGATGCGATGCAATAAACCACAGTCGCAGATCGCCGATGGGAGGACATTTTCAGTAATCAGCCCGGAGTTGTGATGCGATGGATTGGCCGAGGTTGTGATGTGATGGATTGCAATCGCAACTCATAGGAAAAACAAAGACCCACAACAGGTTATCCGTCGATTGTGAAATGCGAAAGGGAATACACATACCTCTACAAGTTGGCTATTATCTTCCCTACAACCTCAGTGGTGTGAACCTCTTTCACCAACTATATCCGCTCACCTTTATTGTAACCCATTCTGAAGATGGTAGTCAACTATGCTATCACCATCATGTATGTGACTCTGGCTTTGTGACTACTGAAACACCTTCTTCAAGTCCTCATTCTCTGTGCATGCCTCTCTATATGCATAATGGGTGAAAGGATCCATGCGCAAAAGAGTTTCCAAAGTTGCGACCTTTTATGTGGATGGCCTTGAAAGAATGTTAGCCAACTTGTTGGTGTTTCTCTTCTTATATTTGATCACTAAATGAAATTGTTGTAGAAATCCCATCCACTTGTAATGCCTGGGCTGTTGTAGGTTACTTTGGGCATGCAATTACTATAGTGGTTGGTGATTTGAGTGGATTACTTTCTCCTTTCCTCATAAAATAATGTTTCCACTTCTTCACATCTTTCATCAAGGCATAGATCTCCTTGTCACATGTAGGGTATTTGAGAACTACCCCATGAAATGCTTCAAAATGGTAGCATATAAGCATTCCTCCCTGCATCAAGACTTCTCCCATAACATACCCACTCACATTTGTCTCCACTTCGAAATACCGTCACAAGTTCGACAATGCTAAAACTCATGCTTGATTGATCTTCTTCTTTAAATCCTCAAAGCTCCTCCACTGACCCTTTCCCCACTAGAAACTCTTTCCACTCATTATTATGGCGTGGAGTGGTGTTGCTATTGTTGAAAATGAGGCTATGAATTTCCTCAAGTATTGTGTAGCCCTAGCAAAACACTTACCTCATAAACATTAGTAGGCACTAACTACTTCATGATTCCCTCCATCTTGGTAAGATCTATCTTCATCTCCTCTCCACCTATCACATACCCCAGAGACACCAAAGATTTTTGTGAAAACTCACACTTCTTGAGATTTTTGAGCAGTTGGTGCTTCTTTAATGTATCTAGCAACTACATCAAATGCGAGATGTGCTCCTCCTAGGTAGCATTATATACCACTATTTCATCCAAATAGACAATAACAAATGCATATATAAAAGGTCATATTATATCATTCATTAACCTCATAAACATAACTAGCACATTACATAGGCCAAACAACATAACTAATCACTCATACAAACCTTGCCTAGTTTTGAAGGCAATTTTCAACTTATCTTCTTCTTTGACCTGAAACTAGTGATATCCTGACTTTAAGTCCAGCGTGGTGAGGTATGTGGCTTGCTGCAACTGATCCACCAGATCATCTATCATGCACAAGGGGCACCTGCTCTTGACCATGATTTTGTTTAAAAACCCCATAATCAATACACATCCACCAAGTCACATTTTTTAGCACAATGGTGATAAATGACCCACATTTTGAGGTACTTGGTCGAATAACACTTTGCTTGAGTAGTTGTTGCAACTACTTCACCTCGCTTGCTTTTATAACATATTGCCAGTATAGCCCAATGTTTGGTAACGAGGGAGTTTGGCAATAACTAGATATCATGCTCCACTTCCCTCTTTAGGGGTAGCCCTTTAGACTCCTGACGCACACCGCTATATGAATGTAGAAACTCTTCTAGTTGTTGTTTCTTTTTCCTTAGTACACCTATCCAAGGATGAATTTTCTCTTATTGATTGCTACATGTTGATTTTCTCTTAAAAATAGTTCTCACTATGAATAGTTTCTTGGCTTGGTTGATACTTATTAATGGGATTTTGGACTTTCCCTTATGTGTGTTAATGGTGAAGGATTTTCCATCCTTTACGAGGTGGTACTAGTTGGATCTTTGAATAAATATTGCATCTTGCATGTACATATATGGACTTCCAAACACCACTCCACATACATCAGGGGTGTTTGTGTTATGTATCCAAATCAAAATAACACAAAAACATAAGAAAATATAGATTAACAACTAGACAATAAATAACTTTGAGGGGAAAACCTCCCTTTACATCACATAAAGAACAATTCTTGGATGATTCAAATGACAAGACCTCCATGGTATATATAGGATTCTAAAGGGTTAAAATATAATTAGGGCCTGCATAACAATAATAATGCAAGGGCACAACAATAACAATATGGGGGCAACATTAGTATTACAGGGACCTAACATGCCCCTCTCCTTCAAAAAAGTGTTGTCCTCAATGCTTGAGTAGTTCTAGATGATTTTATAGGTCGGTTATCCCTTCATCTTCCCATGTGGAATCTTCAGCAGGTAAGTTCTTCCACTTAATGAGATACTCTGAAATTGATTGATTTCGTAGCTATTCGATTCTTGTTTCCGTGATTTCTTCACGCTCCAATGTGATTTTTACTTCTTGGCCAAGTCCTAGCATTATAGTGTGAATTGGGAGCTTGTCACTTATAACCTTCTTTAAGCATGAATCATGGAAAACTGATGTAGTTGCAAAGATGCAAGCAACTCCAATTTTTATGCCTTGTACCAATATTTTGCAACACCTTGTAAGGGCCATAGTACTTGGGTGATAATTTCTTATCCTTATTAGCTTCGTTGAGGGATATTTGTTTGTATTGTTGTAGCCATAAAAATACCCAATCACCCATGTCAAAACTTCTTTCACTCCAAGGTTGATCTAATTGTTGTTTCATTCGTTTTTGCGCCATAGTCAGGTCATCCTTTAAGAGTTGAAGAACTTGTTGTTGATGTTCGATGTGATATTCCACTACTTGAACCTTAGAATTTTCTCTTAAAGACGAGGTGGTGGATGGTGGATGATATCCATAAAGCACCATAAATGGGGTCATTTTTACTGCAATATGGAAGGAAGTGTTATACAACCATTTTACCATAGGTAACCACTTGACCCATTGTGTTTTCTTATAATATACAAAGTAATGAAATTATCCTTCCAAATATTTGTTCATCATATTAGTTTTTCCATAAAATTGAGGATGATAAGATGAATTATGAGTTAATTGAGTACCAAGACAAGAAAATTAAAATTTCCAAAAATTTCCAATAAAAATGGGATCTTTATCACTTACAATAATATTTGGGTTACCATGTATCCTTTGAACTATTTCCATGAATGTAATAGCAACTATAATGGCTTTGAAAGGATAAGATAGTGCACACAAGTGTGCATACTTGGTAAATCCATCAACTAACACCATGATGATACTCTTTCCTTCGCACTTGGTAAACTTGATCCGTAAACTGTAGCAGATATTCCACTGGACAATTCGTCACAACAGATCTGATAATATTATATTAAAAATATGGGAATCTACACTATTACAACTTCATTTAATTTCTAGATATGTAAAACTAATTGTAATTAGTGCATGCATGTAAAAGTAAATCAAGCAGAGAAGTAGAGAACGGAAAAATAAGCTCACACACACACATAATACACAAGATATGCTCTCTAGGAAACCCTTTCAAGAGAAAACCCAGCTAGAAGGTGAGGTTGCTTCGCTCTCTTTCTCTGTTTGGAAATATGGCTACAAACACAAAGTAGTAATGTTTGTGGCCCGTGGGCTGCTATAGTGCATGATACCTCTCTGTGTCCTCTACCTCCTATCTCTCCTGGCTATCTTTGCTCAACTATGGAACAAAATGCTCTCGAAAGAATCAAATGCCTCTTCCTCCTTGTGGCTCGGTTGTAACACAACTCGATAGCCTACTAGTGGTTAAGTTTGACTACATCAAATCTTAAATAGAGTTACAAAATAGACTCTTATAGAGTCTTTTACATCACAAACACGTGACTAGCCCCTTTTCCATGAATAATGGGGGCTGACGCGACATCCTCTCGAACTATAGGTGTGAAAACATGAAGGTCAACTTTTAAGTGGCATAACTTTTGCATACAGACTCCAATTGATGTGATTCTTGTGTCGTTGGAAATCTTTATGTGTGGAGAATAACTTGTTAAGATGATGCCCTAAATAGACAAAGTTTTACCCCCAAAAAAAGTCATTTGATGCCTCAAAACGCTCCCGCAAGGTTTCAGACCCCATTTCGCCAAACTGGGTCTCACTGGAAAAAATGGTCCCATGAGCTGATTCCTCCACTTTTTCCACTCCAAATTCATTGAGATGGATGAAAAAAAATATAATGATCCAATTCAGATCACACCTCCCCATTTTGGGAGGCTTTTGGTCCCCAAAATCTTGTACTGAATGAGGTGAGGAAATTTTTCCTCCACCTTCTCTTTGGTGTACCATTTAGCTTTGCCTGGAAGTTGTCCCTTCAACACAATCTGCCAAAGGTATTTTTACCCTTGTCTTGTAATTCTCAGCCTCTTCTGCAAAACTGTATCTTTTGTTAGCTCTGCCTAAGCTTCTGGTACCAAATCCTCCACAAAAGTTAGGACATGTTCCTTTTCCTCATCTAGCATGGAAGGTATTGTACCTTAAGAAAGCAATTTCACGGTTGTGGAGAAATTGTGCTTAAGGCATTAATGATTATTGTTTGTTGTCACTTATTTGTCACTTTATTGTTTATTGTATTCTTAAATGAAAGACCTAGAAAACTTGGTCTTTAACCCTTAATACATATGTGACCAGAAAATCTCAGAATGTCATTTGTTGCTAGATATAAATGATGAATGAAGAATGCTTGAAGGAGAAGTTTAAGATAATATGCTGCTTAACACAGAACCTACTATCCGTCACTTAGAAGAATTATGAAAATGAGAACTGAATCATAGACAATATGCTTCTTGACACAGAAACTATTATATGCGACCCTTGGAGAAGTTAAAGATAATATGTTGCCTTACACATAAACTATTATCTATAACTTAGAAAGGAAGATGAAAACTTCAAGTATAGGAGTGCTCTTTTAAGGGATTTTAACTTTATCTACATAAGCAAATAAAGACCTGCAGCTTCATTACTATACTTGAAAGAAGAAAACATAAGATGACACATGACAGAGAAGTTACAAAATTATACCCAACAATTCATGGAAACTTCTGATTCTTTCCTTAATCAACAACTATATCAGGAATACAGTGGCTTAGTCTCCAGGTTCTCCAAAATTCGAACCCCCCTTCTCTGTAAATTTTCCTCTTTTTATACATTTTGAAATAGTTGTTGACCTCTGAAACTGTCAAACTACTAAAACTGTTTCTCTAACTATTTGAAGTAAGAATTATTACAAAATATTACACAGAGGGTAAAGACATCTCAAAGAACATAAAATAATTGAACATGACAATGACTGCTGGCTTTTCGGCTCTGTTAATCGGCTCTTGAATTCTTTTGTAGATGCTTTAATAATGATTAATCCACTTTAACCATAATAAATAGTGTTTGACTTTGACTTGTGCATAAATCTGGGCTTACGCATGTATCGGGCGCACTTTAATTGGCCAAAATGCAATTGAACCGCACTAATTACCTTCCTTTGAATTTGCCTCTAACATTGATTTTTCCCGCAACCTTTTATTATTATGGAACTGAAAAAGAATTAATTCTACTTCATAAATCCATCGGATCCGCCCGTTCAATACTCCATTGACTTCGTATCACAAATCACAATCAGTGCCTTCAATTGATATATCAATACAAAAATTAACGACATGCGACATAACGGACGCGCCGAAAGAATTAAACATAATATATAACATATCGGGTCCGACCTATCGCAAATCATAATCGGCATAACCATATACATATACATAAAGCGTTGTGCGATATTGCGGACCTACCAGCATTATAAAACGTAACGCATATATTTTCAGGTCCAAATTTTCCATCACTCATCGCAATCGACAAAGGAACCAACACATATGCAAAGACGCTTTGTTGACCCGCCGGGACTTATAAAATGCAACATATAGTTCTTCGGGTCCAACCCATCATCGCAAATCGCAATCGGGGATTTCGTGGTGATAACATAAATGCCCATTACATTTTTTGCGATTGTGATTAACTGCATCGCTAACACACACACACACATATATATATCGGGTCTGGCTCCATATAACCATTTATATAGTGATTTGATTTGTTCATATAGCGACCTTGGCTACACCGGGGCTAATTCTTTTACACTTCTTTCTTTTACGATTTCGATATATAATAAACAAAATACTTCATTTCCCTTAGACTCTACAGATGTAAAGAAAATAAGGGAGCTTCATTAAGGTTGAACCCCTACAGTGATTTTAAGACCACGCATTGTGATAAAAGTGATAAATAAGCTTAAACACAATATAAGCTACAACAGAAGGTTCGTAGAGTTTCAATTTCTCTACATTTACAACTGAGTAAATGCACATATATGGTGGTAAACTAAGTCGATAGGCATTATCACCCACCTTTTCTAGTATCTCAAAGGGACCATATCTTAGAGCCTTGATTTTATTACGAGGCCCCTGCAGTCTCTCCTTGTTCAACTGTAGCCATAATTTGTCTTCCACCTTTAATGATTTCTTTGTTCTTTGTTGATTACGCCTAGCCTTATACTTCACCTACGACTTTTGTAGTGTTTCCTGTACCTATTGATGGATCTTCCTGATCTTCTCTATAATTTTTTCAGCCCTCAAAGCATCTCATGTAATGTCTTCCTTCACTCCTCCTTGTTGCCCATATGCAATATCCAAAGGTGAAGATGGCAAATATCCAAAACAAGTATCAAATGGGTACTGTCCTGTAGAAGTGTGGACCACTTTGTTATAAGAATGTTGTATATATACCATATTTTCATCCCAGGTCTTCAGATGCTTCTAGTTATAACCCCTCAGAAGCTGCACCAAAGTCCTATTGACTACTTTCGTCTACCCATCTGTTTGTGGATGGAATGTTGTAGATCTCTTCAACTTCTTGTCCATCTTCTCCCACAATGTAGTCTAGAATGCACTAAGAAATCTTGTATCTTTGTCTGAAATGATGCTCCTTGGTATCCCAAAGTGTACCCAGACTTGTCCAAAGAACAAGTTTGTTGCTTCTTGTTCGCTGATGGTCTTTTTACAGGGCATCAGAACACACATCTTGCTGAACCTATCAACTACCACGAACATGTAGTCATGTCCCTTCCTGGTTGTCAATAAACCTCCCACAAAGTCCATGGAAATGCTTTCCCAAGGATGAGTAGGTACAGGTAAGGGATGGTACAAACCATGTTTCCCGTTGCTAGGCTTGCTAGTACAACAAAGCATGCATCCTCGTATGAACCTATCTACTTGTTCTTTCATCTTAGGCCAATACACATACCTCTGCAAGTTAGTCGTGGTCTTCCTTGCACCAAAGTGCCCTGCAATCTTGGAGGTGCAAGCCTCTCTAATCAACTACAAACACTCACCTTTAGGAACACATAGCTTATCCAACCTGTAGAGTAACCCATCCCGGAGATGGTAGTCAACCTTGTTGTCGCCATCGCGCACATGACTTTGACTCTGCAACTGCTAATACACCTCCTTGAAGTCCTCAACTTCTAAATATGCCTCTTTGTATGCATCATTGGTGAATGACTCCATGTGCATAAGAGTCCCCAAAGCTATATTATTTGATGTGGGTGGCCTTGAAAGCATATCGGCCAACTTGTTTGTGTTTCCCTTCTTATACTTAATCACCAAATGAAACTGCTGTAAAAACCCCATCCACTTGTAATTCCTGGTCGGTTGTAGCTTATTCTGGGCCTGCAAGTACTGTAACGGCTGGTGATCCATGTGGATATTGTCTCCTCTCCCATCAGATAGTGCTTCTACTTCTTCACAACTTGCACCATGGCATAAAGCTCCTTGTCGTAGGTAGGGTAGCTAAGAATTGCCCCATGAAATACTTCAAAATGGTAGCAAACAAGCCTTCCTCCTTGCATCAAGACAACTCCCATAGCATACCCACTCACATTTGTCTCCACTTCAAAGGGTCGTTGCAAGTTTGGTAATGCCAGAACTGATGCTTCACTGATCTTCTTCTTTAACTCATCGAAGGCCTTCTGTTTCCCTTTTCCCCACTAGAAACTCTTGCCACTTGTTGTTATGGCAGGGAGCGGTGTTGTTACCGCTGAAAACAAGGCTATGAATTTCCTAAGGTATTTTGTTACTCCAATGAAACTCCTAACCTCAATAACATTAGTAGGAACTAACCATTTCAAGATGGCCTCCATATTGGAAGGATCTATCTTCAATTCTCCTCCACCAATCACATATCCCAAATACACCAAGGATTGTTGCGCAAATTCACACTTCTTGAGATTCGCTAGTAGTTGGTGCTTCTTTAATGTTTCCATCACCCGCTTCAAATGTGAAATATGCTCCTCCCAGGTAGCATTATTACCAATGCATCATCCAAATAGACAATAACAAACGACTCTATAAAAGGGTGCAGTACATCATTCATTAATCTCATAAATGTAGTTGGTGCATTACATAGGCCAAATGGTATAACTAACCACTCATATAAACCTTGTCTGGTTTTGAAGGCGGTCTTCCCTGTATCTTCTTCTTTGACTCGATCCTAGTGATATCCAGACTTCAAGTCCAGCTTGGTGAAATACTTTGCTTGCTGCGACTGATCTAGCAGATCGTTTATCCTAGGTAGGGGTTATCTGTTCTTGAGTGTGATTTTATTCAACACCCTATAATCTATACACATCTACCAAGTCCCATCCTTCTTTGGCATAATGGTTATGGGTGACCCACATGGTGATGTACTCGGCCGAATGACACCTTGTTCCAGAAACTGTTGCAACTATTTCTTCATCTCATTTTCTTCTATAACAAACTATATGTACAACCCAATATTTGGAAATGAGGAATTTGACAATATTTGGATCTCATGCTCCACCTCTCCCTTAGGGGGTAACCCTTTAGGCTCTCAAGACACGTCATTGTATGCCTGTAACAACTCCTCCAATTGCTATTTTTATTTCTTAGTACACCCCTCTAGGGATGCCTTGCCTCTTATTGACTCCTCTACAGACCGACTTTCTCTTAAAAACAATAAAATATACTTCTTGTTGGAACTGATCAATTTCTTGGCCTAGTTGGCACTTTCCAGTGAAATTTTTGACTTGCCTTTGTGTGCATTGATGATGAACAATTTTCCATACTTGATGAGCTGGTACTTATTTTCTCTCCTCACTAATATTGCATAACACATGTACATGTATGGAATCCCAAGCACGACTCCACATACATCAAGGGGAACCACATCCATATATACTTCATCAATAAAATCAACTGTAGCGAATCTAATTTTGCACTGTTTTGTTACCTTCAACTTTGCATCCTTATGTACCCATCCCAGTGGATATGGGTTTGGATGATCATGAACTTCCAACCCCAACTTCTTGACCAGATCTGCTGCAATGAGATTTGTCCACAATCCTGAGTCAAACAAAGCATCAATCTTCGTCTTCTTGACCTGTATCTTTACATGGAAGAGTTTTGTCATTTCTTTCTCTTCCTGTTGCTAAAGGCTACTTAGATTCACCTTCTTCTGCACTGACGTACATACGATCTTCTCATCCACGTCCGAGTTGCTTTCAACTTGGTTTCTCGAATCAATGCCCATGAGATTATTCCTCTCATAATATTTCTTCTTATTCTTCGGGTCTAGCTCTGGATACAACTTCCAACACTTTTCCTCTGTATGGCCATCAATGTTACAGGGGTTGCTAGGATCTTTGCACTAGTATGCTGTGGCTACCGTCTTTTTATCTTTTCCCCATTTTTGCTTCTTCTTCCCCTACTTAGAATAGTCTTGTTTCTCCTTTTGCTTTGATCCACTTGATTTTGCTCTTTTCAGGCCTATGTTCTCCAGGTATTGTTCCTGTACACAAGTCTCGTCCACTATTTTGGGCTTTAACAACATCACTTGCTCATGCAGATGGTGGTGCAGACCCCCAAATACTTCAGGAGTACATCTGGGTTCTTTGGAGAGATACCCAACATTATAACTATCTTTCTAAATTTTGTGGTGTACTACTCCATGCTTTGGCCCGACTTTTGCCTGAAGTAATGCCACTGGATCCACTGGTCTTCCACATACCCAATGGGATAAAATTGTAACTTAATACGGGTTTTGAAATCCTCCCACTTAGTCACTGAAGGTTCTCCCTCAAACCTCAGGGTTTCCATGTTGCTCTCCCACCAAGTCAATGCATGGCCCTCCAATTTTAGCTGTGCGAATGAGATCTTCTGCCCTTCCTCGATCTAATAGACACTTAAATAATCTTCCTGTTGCCAAAACCAATTGTTCATCTTTAGAGCATCAATCTCGATGTGGTATGGCTTGATATTAACTTTTGCTTCCACTTTAAACAGGGATTGATTCATGACACTCGAATTGGGTTGATATTTTCGAGGTTCTTTCGTCGGCTGGTTGTCTGCGTCTTCCTGATCTCCCAATCCCCCTTCTAATTTTTCCTCTGCATTCGAACCCCCCTATTCTCCAAATATCCCCAACTTATTGCTTAGGGCTACCATGAGGAGGTTTACATTGAGGTTCATATATATGACTTGTTCTTCAAGCTGCGAAAATCTCACCTCTGCAAGATCACGAGGTTCCTTTACAGATTCGTCGCCCATGATTAGGGTTTTACGATTTTTAGCCTCGTTGATCTAGATCCCTGCAATCTCCACAAAATACCCAAAGAAACCTTCTATTATACCAAATGATCAGTAAAATTCCATGGATATTCCATTGGACAATTCGTCACAACATATCTGATAATATTATATTAAAAATATGATATTCTACACTATTACAACTTTATTTAATTTCTAGATCTGTACAAATTAATTGTAATTAGTGCATGCATGTAAAAGTAAATCAAGAAGAGAATTACAGAATGAAAAAATAAGCTCACACACACATAATACACAAGATATGCTCTCTGGGAAACCCTTTCGAGAGAAAACCTAGCTGGAAGGTGAGGCCGCTTCACTCTCTTTCTTTGTTTGGAAATATGACTGCAAATACAAAGAAGTAATGTTTGTGGTCTGTGGGCTGCTATAGTACACATCCTCTCTGTGTGTTCTACCTCCTATCTCTCCAGGCTATCTTTTCTCAACTATGGAACAAAATTCTCTCGAAAGAATCGAATGCCTCTTCCTCCTAGTGGCCTGGTTATAACATAGCCCAATAGCCTACTAGTGGTTAAGTTTGACTACATAAACTATTAACTAGAGTTACAAAATATACTCTTATAGAGTCTTTTACATCATAAACACATGGCTAGCCCTTTTCCATGAGTAATAGGGGCTGAAGTGACATCCTCCCGAACTATAGGTGTGAAAACAGGAAGGTCAACTTATGAGTGCCATAAATTTTTCATACAGACTCTGATTGATACGATTCTTGTGCCGTTGGAAATCTTTGTGTGTGTAGAATAGCATGATAAGGTTCTACACATTGGCAACAAAGTTTTAGCCCCAAAAAACATTGTTTGATGCCTCAAAATGCTCCTAGAAGGTTTCGGACCCCGTTTCGCCAAACTAGATCCCGCCATAAAAATGGTCTCGTGAGTTGATTCCTCCACTTTTTCCACTCCAAATGCTTTGAGATGGATGAAAAACAATATAATGATCCAATTCAGATCAAAGCCTGTGATAAAATCCATTGAAACCTCCTCCCAACACTGAATTGGAATGACTACTAGTTGTAAAAGACTCTGGGTCTTAATTGTTTTAACTTTATTTTGTTGGAAAATCAAACACTTTGCCACAAACTCCTGAATATCAGATTTAAGGCCATACCAAAAAAAATCATTCTTGACCTTGTGGTAAGTTTTTAAAAATCCCGAGTGCCCTCCTATAGAATAAGTGTGCAATTCCAAAAGAAGATTTCATTTGAGTTGGGAGTTCTTACATAGATATAAGTGATCTTTATACCATAGTGAATCATTTTTCCGGATAAATATATCAAATGCGCTAGGATCTTGCTGCAAATTTTGAATGAGTGTCCAAACCTCTTCGTCATTCTTCCATTCACCCTTACTTTATTTATCCAATCAGGTTGGATAATAGAAATGACACATAACAATGCCTCCACATCCTCATACCTTCTTGAGATTGCATCTGCAACAACATTTTGCTTCCCTTTTTTGTAGATGATTTAAAAGTCATCATCCAACATCTTTGTGACCCATTTTTTTGCTCTTCTGAAGAAAATATTTGTGCCAAAATATATTTAAGACTATCATGATTTTTTTTTACCTTGAAGTGTCTTCCCATTAGGTAAGGGTGCCATTGCTTCAAGGAATGTAGTATTGCCAATATTTCCTTCTCATAAATAGGTTCATGTAAATATTTTCCCTTGATTAGAGAACTTTCAAAAGCAACGGGTCTTCCGTCTCACATTAAAACAACACCAATGCCATTTTATGAGGCATCACATTCCACAATAAAGTTTTTTGTGAAGCCTTTTGTAGCTAAGACCGAAGCTCGACACATTGCCTCTTTAAGATGTTCAAAGGCATTAGTTGCTTATAGAGTCCAAAAAAATGCATCTTTTTATAGTAATGTTGTTAAAGGTGCTACTATTTTCCTATCTTTCTTAACAAACATGCAATAATACCCTTTCAATTAGAGAAATACTCGAATATGCTTTAAGGTTGTGGGGATTTTCCATTCCTTGATGGCTTTCATTTTGTCAGGGTCTACCTTAACACTCTCATGAGATACAATATGACCCAAATATTCCACTTCATGTACTTGAAAGAAACATTTGGAGGGTTTTGCATACAATTGTTTCTCCTCCAATAGTTTGAGAACCTTGTCAACATTTTGAACATGATCTTTCCAAGACTTGTTGTAGATTAATATATCATCAAAAAATACTAATACAAATTTTCTAAGGAAGGGTTTGAAAGTGGAATTCATCAAACCTTGAAATGTGGAAAGTGCATTAGTAAGGCCAAAAGGCATGAACAAAAACTCATAATCACCTTCATGGGTTTTGAATGTTATTTTAAAATGTCTTTTGTCTTCATTCTAATTTGATGATACCTGAACGAATATCTAGCTCAGTGAAGTAAATTTCCCCTTGTAGTTCATCCAAAAATTCATCAATGACAAGAATGGGAAATTTATATTTAATATTGAGCTTGTTGACCTCTCTATAATCCAGACACATACACCATGATCCATCCTTCTTATGCACCAATACTACTGGAGAAAAGAAAGAACTTTGGCTAGGTTGAATTATACCTGCCTCTAACATTTCTGCAACCATACATTCATTTTCTCTCTTCTAGGCATGGGGATATTTATAAGGTCTAATGTTTGGAGGAACACTTCTTGGAATCAAGTGAATAGCATGATCATGATTGAAAATATCTAGTAAATATTTGGGGCTCTCAAATACCTTGGAATGATTGTCAAGGACTCTTTGGAAATTTGGAGAAATGGATGTTAGATGTTTGAACATCTAGTGAGCATAATTGTACAATCATCACTTGTTATTCCTTCTTCAAAATATTTGTCATACCATTAGAGCTGATGATCTTCCTAGGTTTCCCTGTGATACCCCTTAATTCAATTTCTTTTCCTTCCCAATTTTTTTTCAAGGAAATTTCTCGAAAATTAAAGGTTATCGTCCCCAAAGATTTTAACCATTGGACTCCTAGAACAACATCAACACCACCTATTGGAATGTAAAGCATTGGAAAATTCAATACATATTCCCCCATGGTTAGATTGATATTATGGCACTTCCCTGAGCAATTTATAGTTCCTCCATCTGCAACCATCACTTGAAACTTTGGTGTTGGATATAAAAGGAAAATAAAATCCTTCGTTATCTTACAATTATTAAAATTTTGGGCATTATCATAATCAATGAGTACTATTATCTTTTTCTTCTTGATATATCCTTCTCTCTTGAGAGTTTGACGAATGGTAATTCCTGCCATTGCATTACAAGATATGGCTGGATTCATTTCTTCTTTTTCAACCCATGGGTTTGGTTCTTGGTGTATATATTCTTCTTTTGATGTTTCCTATTCCTTTTCTTCCTCCTCTTCACAATCTATGTAAAATATTTTTTTTGGCACACTTATGACCTTTAGTGTCTTTGTTATCACAACTACAATAAAGCCCTTTTTCTCTTTTTTTCCTCCAGTTGTTGTGGTGTCAACCTTGTTGGTTGTGGGAGGTTAGAAGTGACAACACTTCCATCTTTATAGTTGCGAGTGGTAGACCTCGTTGTTGCCATAATTTTTGTTTCAACTTTTCTTGCCACCTTGAATGCATTCTCCAATGAAATAAGTTCCAAGATGTGAACCTCATGTTGGATGTTATCCTTTAAAGTCCCAATGAAGACATCAATTAGATGCTTCTATAGAATATCATTTACCTTGATATTCATTCTTTAGAAGTCCTCAATGTTATTTGTCATTGAACACTTTTGTTTGAGATTTTTCAATTGGATAAAGAAGGTATTGCTATTTGTATCCTCCTAATGTGTGATCAATTCCTCCATATAAATTGTCCAAGTGACAAGTGATTTACGAGAACAAATCCATCGATACCACACAAACTGATTGGGTTCTAAATATAAATATGCAATGTGTACCTTTTGTGCGTGTTGCACATCATGTAGATGAAATAATTGCTCCATTTGTAGTATCCATGTTACCAAATCCTTACCTTAAAAATCATCATATTGATCTTTGGAATATGGTCGGTCTTCAACCCAGCATTAGAATCTCTAAAATCATGATACACATTCCTTTTGTTCCCATGATGAGTTTCATGGAATACCTTGTCACCATAAGGAAACATTTCTTGCAGCAACTTTGTCAAACCTTCCATTATGCTTTTAAACCATCCTTCAAACCTTCCATTTCCCTTTTTATTTTTTCTTATAAACCATTCGTCTTAGCTTCCAATTCATTTTTTATCGCTCTTTGTGATAACAAAAATTGTTGCACTTGTTCTTGTAATTTTGATATATCATGTTGCATTTCTTCCTCTTCTTCATGTGTCATAGTAGATCTTTCTGAGGGATTAATGGGCATAAAAAAATTGTTTTTAAGGAATTTTATAACAAATTAATGGTATGTATGCTTCACTATGCCCTTTTAATCACTTCAAACTGATTTTTCAAACAAAAGCTATGCAAATTTAAAAATACACACCTTTTAAGATCTTGATTTTGAGCTTATTGATCAAGCTGAACTTGAAACTATTTTATCTCATTGATTTTAGACTCCCAAGCTTTGAAATTCCATCCCGAGGTAGCTCTCTATGTCTTATTTCTAACTCCAACAAGTTAGACCAAGATTGGATTCTTCAAGATAAAGTTATGTCAATTCTCCCACGATGACCTGATTATGGATTGGTTCATTATAGTGAAATTGTATGGACTACCACGTGTCACTATTTTAACCTTCGACCCTGAAACCTGTGCCTAAAAAACTATAGTCTGTTCCCTTTCATTCACTTCTTACAGAATTCAAATCCGATCCTTGAGGAGAAAGTTATGACGATTTTCCCCGAGACACCTATTTGAGACTGGATTCTAAAATATACATAAGTTGTAATTTCCTTGGACCATATCTCCGAAAATGTAGTGAAACAAGGTCTGAAATTGTAGCTAGATGTTCATCAAGATTTTGTGTCCCAATGGTAACAATTTCATGGTCTGAAGCTTCACAGGAAATTTTTTTATAGTGTAAGTACTACGATGACCTGTTTGAAGCAGCAAAACCCTAAAATCAAGGGCTTTGATACCAAATGTTATGCATACATATCAAAATAACGCAGAAACATAAGAAAAGATAGATAAACTACTAGATAATAAGTCGCTTCGAGGGGGAAACCTTCCTTTACATCACATAAATGAACAATTCTTAGATGATCCAAATGACGAGACATCCTTGATATATATATGAGTCTAAAGGGTCAAAATATAATTAGGACCTACATAACAATAATAATGAAAGGGCACAACAATAAAAATAATGTGCTTCTATGGGGCAGAACAATGAAAATATGGGAGCTACACTAATATTATATGGACCTAACAATCTACATCTAGTTCGAATGCATCAATAAAAATCAATAATGATAGAAAGTTTGATTTTGCATTGTTTAGTTACCTTTATTTCTACATCCTTATTTACCCATCACAATGGATATGGACTTGGATTATTATGGACTTCCAATCACAATATATTCACTGACTCTACTATAATGAGATTCACTCGTGATCCTCATCAAACATAACATCAATTTTCTTCTTCTTGACCTGTATCTTTATATGGAAGAGTCTGGTCATTTCCTGTAAATTTGTGATCTTCTCCTTCAATTTGAATCAACACAATAACATGTTTATTCTTTTTATGGTTATAATTTCGTATTGTGGTGAGTATAGATCCATATTTTCTTTCGTTACTGGTTATAGGAAGGATTAAAAATGCAGGTTAAAATGTTGGGAAACCAATTCTAGTTCAAAATTTCCGGGTTCAAAGGACACCATTTAGTTACAACGTAGTTCAAGGGTTTTAGACTGGACCAGGCCCAAATTTATTATAGCGTGAATTTTTAACATGTCTAGACCTTTTCCTTTTGGTTCATTAGTTAACTAAACATGAAAGTGTTTATCATGGATATCCATCCATTTGAATTATTTTCCAACCACAAGTTTAAGCCAAATCTCGAATAACCAGATTGAAGCACTAATCGTGTTGGAAAAGATATCCGAATCAAAGATATATCTAGATTGGAGGGAAATTTCGGTCGTAGATGAGAAAGACTCAACAATCATCTAGATCTATGGTTCTGTCGCGAGTATAAGGATATTTGGGTCTCTGAATATCTAGACTGAAAGTTGTTAAAGAGAATATTCGAATCTCTGAATCTCCACGTTATGAACCATACTAAAACCATCTAGACCTCAGATTTTGGATTGCACCTTCAACTTTGGGTTTCATGCCAAGAACTTTGGGGTTTTTTTCCAATTGAGAAAATTGGGCATTAACCAAAAATAGTTTTGGGAGCACTATTGTGGGTGTCAATACATAGATACCACATCATTAGGAGGGAGAGATAGTAGATATCACTCTTTCTAATAATAATAATAATAATAAATTTAGATCACCAATATGAGAATAAAAGGAAGAAGCATAAATAGACTGTCTATTTAGGCATCACAAGTGGTTAGATCCGGTTGGTTATATATATATATTCTCCAACTAGTTAGCTTCTTGCATGAGTGTGCGCTTGAGATATTCTCTCCACTAAGTGAAAATGGATCTAAGATAATCTATCTATCTTGAGACACAATTTTGTTATCTATTATGGATTATTACATTGAGTTAATAAATCACTCAACACAATTTTGTGTTTGCAATAATGTCTATTCTTCCATTCTAACAGTCCTTCATTCTTGCTTCTGAGACTAAAGCTAGTAAGATAATAATTCTACCTAGGTATTTATGCTCTATTTGTGTGGGTGTAATGTCGCTTCTCGAACCAAAGTTGGTAACACAACTATTTCACCATTTTTGTTTAATTATAATACATAGGTTATTCTAATCCATGTGGGTTTAGTACTCTATTATTAAATATGTTGCTAAGCCATTATCACAACAATTCCACCATGTCCATATGACAACATTACATTGGATATTTCACTCTTTGTTGTTGCATCAACCACTAAAGCTAATATCACAACAAATATAAAAAAAAATAAAGAATCGTGACTAATTTATCCATGAAGAAATAAGGAATAATATGTAAGCGAAATCTCATGCAAGTTAACAATGGTAAAGGAGAATAAAAAATTATAGTGGTGAATTTTGGCGAAGTATATTGACGATTTTTTTTTTTTTTGAATTGAAAAATCTCCATGCGTTTTTTTTTCATATTGCATTGAATTTTGATTTATAGTTGGTAACTATGATGAATATGTGCTAATAATTTATCTATCATAATCAAATGTAGGCATCAAAGAAGGTAAAACAATATGCATTCAATAGCAATGTATTAAATACTATATAAATTGGTATATACACAATTGAATCTAAATATCTTTCAGTAGTATATATCTTAAACTTTATGATATTTATTGCAATGTTACAAGATACATATGTTGACCATTACAGAAAAATAAAATAAAAAAAATTCTAAATCTCGATATACTTAAATATAATTTTAAAGTATCTGAATTTTATATGAATGTACATAGGTTTGAAGTACTGACATTAGGGGAATTTTGAGGTAAAGAATGGGTCTCGAAACAAGAAATATACTAACAAACTTAACTTTAAAAGAACCAATAGGATTCAAGATGATGATGACCTCCACGAGTAAATATTTTTTGAGGGAAAAGATGAAAACTCTTTTTTTTTTTTTTGGCTTATCTCCTTATAGGTTTACTCAAATGTCAAGTGTAGACACCCATTATATGCAGAATTAAATTCCACATTCATCAAGTACTCACTGAGTAGATCCACATTGAAAAAAACATGAAAAACATGTTCTAATCAATGAATGTGGAATTTAACTCCGCATCAAATGAGTGTTTACACTTCACATTTGGGTAAATCTATAAGGAGATAAGACAAACAAACAATTAAAAAAGTACTTTTTTTAATTAATTAATTAATTTATTTATTTATAACTCTTATTTTATTATTTAACTATTATTTTCATTAGGAGGCCCATCTTAGGCTTCAAAATTCTCCTAATGATGCACTAATGTAATACATTGGATTGCAACTAAGAAATTCAAGGATACATGAAAGGAACTTTAAACAAGGGAGATCATTACAAGGCAACTATGCCCTACCTCTTTAAATAATTAAACAATCTATAAGTGATTCATTGTCACTATGTGGCCATTATAGTGTAAACTTGAACTCGCTGACTTAGTGATTGAACACATATCATCTGACCTTGTAGTTTTAGCTACTATTTTCTAGGACATTACTCAAAACGCCCAAATATTTCTCCATAGAACAAGTCACTATGTTCTCATAAAGTCTTAGGACAACTCAAGGAGAATCCCTACAAATAGTAATCTTTGCTTTAACTGATTAACAATTTTCCATTATTGGAACTTTCTCTAATTCCATGGTCTCCCGTAGAGCTAGTTATATTCTTGGTTTCCAAAGCATATGAGAATGGATGGTTATTGCTTTCTCTCACTGTGACATACTTGCATCTATTTAAATGACTAAGCTAAGCAAATTTCTTTCGTTATTTCGGAACATTATTTCTATGATTCTCATTCTATACCTTAACCTATCTCCCACCTACTCGATCTCCACCATAATGATGATAGTTGTATTTCTTTAATATTTTTATAAAAGTTTCACTTTATGATCTTCACTTTTCCAACAACTCCACAATGATGAATTTCTATCTACTATCGGTGACCTAAAACTATCGAATGGTTCAATGTGCTCTCCACATGTGAGCTTGACCACGAATGACAAGAAAATTAATGAGTTGTGTGTGAGTTGTGTGTATTCTTGTGGTAAACAAAGAAAAGCAGTGGAATTTTATGGCTTACTTTGCAAATTCCATGCTACCACTAGGTCGACACTAAACTTTTCGTTGAGCACAACATATAATCTCTAATGATAGCCCAATTTTTTTATTGATTGAATATAAATATATTGTAAAAATAAAGTGAAGATTTGTTTAGACATAGGGACAAGGATAGTATGTTAAACTTAAAATGAATTATGCTATTATGTGGACTTGTGAAAACTTTCTTAGACATAGGGTTAAGGATAGTACATTAAACTTTAAATTGTTAATCAATGAATTGTGCTATGGGGATGTTGACTAGAGTTTGTGTAAAATTGATTACATGCCCCGATTATAATTAATCTTTACCTAGTCAAGTTGAAATAGAAACTTAGTTATTTTTATATTCAAATTTGCATTTGTACTATGGATTGTCTATCATGTGATCTAATATATATAGAGAGTTGTAGGGGCAATATTATTAAGCATTGTACTGTAATTGGGTAGCAAAAGGTGACCACACTCAACTTTTAGAAATGCACTTATTATCCCTGTTCCAAGGTAGAGGATATAGGGATTCAATTCATGGTCAAAATATGAATTAATAGATTGGTTGAAAAAAATCAAACAACCATTTATAATGTTTAACATTATAAATAAAATTAATTTTTTATTATTATTATTATTTATTTATTTATTTATTTATTTATTTATTTATTATTATTTTTTTTTTTTTATCTAAACTGTGATTCGTTGAACAACATTGAGTCTTATTGTTTCATGATGATTTGTGTCGCTGATTAGGTTGACAAATCTGAGCGTTTGTACTGGGTTTTACGTTGGTCGTAGTACCCATGTAGATTCAACATCGATTTACTTTAATGTAATCTTGGAAGCAGACAAAGATAAATGTGTAATTTATGTTTTTTTACCGTGTTAGGCTTTTTTTTAACGCTTCACTTTGATAAACTGATAAACTATTTACCTTGTTCAGTTGATGTCTACGTTCTTAATGCTCCTCGTGAACATAGTTGAGCAATGACACATGTCCACTATTTTATGGAGAGTATGAGAAGGTTCTCTGTTGTACTCTCTGTTCATGTGCTATGGAGTTCACACAAGTCAGGACAATCACAATTTTTTTTTTTTTTTTTAGGTCGGAAGGTGTGAGTAAAAAATCAAGATTTGATGTATGATGTGGTGTGATTTTTGGAGTTTACATTGTCACAATTAAATAACATAAAATAAATAAATTAAGTTTATACATTTTGCCACATTAGCATCTTATTTTGGAAGGTGTCGATATGAAATCAAGATTTGATGCATGATGTGGTGTGGTTTTTGAAGTTCACATTGTCATAATTAAAATAAAATAAATAAATAAATAAAATTAAGTTTATACATTTAACCACATTCGCATTGCCTTGGCATTAGAGTTAGATATGATTTTTTTTTAATTATTTTGTAATTTTCTTAAAATAATAATAATTATTATTAGTTATTCATTATTATTATTATTAATTTTTCATTTCATTTCATTTCATTTTTGTTAATAAATATAATTAGAATTATTTTCCTAAACGTGTTGTTAGTACATAAAATGAAAAAAGAAATACCTACAAAGTGACATAAATTGGAGGAATTTATTGCTAATGAATAAGTTGTATGGGGTTGGGCCCTTATTGCCACGCATGGCACCTGTCCACTAAAACTTTTCTGTAGCAACATGTAGATTCTACATGGATTTACTTTAATGTAATCTTTGAATCGGGCAAAAATAAATCTGTAATTTATGTTTTTAAATAAATTATTTAATGAGGTGGATCCAGTTGTTCTTAAAAAGGTTTTCAATCAAATTTGACAGACAATGAATTTAAGCCTAATTTGTGTTTTAATCACTGTGTGAAATACCATAGCTTGTTGTATTGCAAATTGCAATTTGGATTCAACCATATATTCATTGAAGTTAGGTTGATTTATTATTCTCCTCTATGTTCACATTCAACAATGGTTAAATGTTTGTCTCTACATATGTGTAATTAACTAAATGCACGTCTTGTGATTAATTAAATGTGCGTCATGTGCTTTCACTTATGAGCCAACTTTTGATAACGAAGCACTAGCTCTATATGCCTAGAGTTTCACTTGTAAGATAGAGAACAAGTTAAGGAGCTTGCAGGAGGAATTGCTTACATGTAGAGTTTTCAAGATAGAAGGAATTTGGAGAGCCGCGTGAAACTGAACTAGTGCTAACAATGTGAATAAGGTATGTTTCTTTATTGTAATGTTCCAGTAGTTGCAGTAGTCGACTAGTGTTTTTGAAAGTTCTGGTGTTTTTTTTGGAATGCTTCTTTTAGGGTGGTAAATTATAATCTGTTTACATTTTTCCACTTGCTTCAAATTGATTTTTTTTTTCTTTGGAGAGAAAAATATGTTTTCTCATATTAGTCATCCCTCTTACAATTTGCTCCTTATGGTGGTTCTATTCTCTAAGCAATTTCCTTGTTTTCTAAATACAGTGATTCACGTGTTTCATTAAAGATATTTTGTATTCGCCTGACCATTTTCACTTTTGTGCGAAATCAAAAATCTTATAGTGATGGTGGCTTGGTCAAATAGTCCATCTTGAAACTTGTTTTCTTGGCAAATTGAACTTATTTAGCTTCGGGGAAAAACTGTTCGAGCAAAGATGTTATAAAAGTCGAAATCCAAGCTAGGACAAAAACTATACAACTTCAGGGAAAAATTGTTCAAACAAAAAATGTTATAAAAATAGAAACCACATGTATCACCCTTTCACACGTGTGAAAATTGTGTACAAAAGTATGAAATTATGGAATCGTTGTATGAAATTAGGTCAGAAATATATAAAACAACGATATATTTACAAATAAATCTCACTAGTTTAGAAAAAAATATTGTGAGCATAGACAACAAAATTACCCATGTAAAGAATTTGATAATAAAATGTTGTGTTGAAGTACTTTGTAGTAAAATAGTTATTTATTTGAAATTTGTAAATATACGAATTCAATGTAATACAATGGAGTGGTCCTAATTGATGATATTTACTTGAAATTTCATGAACAAAATTAATAACAAATATATAGAAAACTAAATTTTATATATTTTAAATATAAATATCAATTTTAGATAATTTTAAAATCTAAGATAAAAAAAATGTGCCACTGATTACCAAGCTCTCCACATTGGCCCCCTTTGCTTTGAAGTAAGGTGGTGATTCTTCAAAGAGTGAGATAAATTTGATTTGTTTTGTCTCATTTTTTAGGTGAATTTGGTCTAGAATTATCTTGGAAGTCTACATTCCATTTAGAGAAGAGGTATTTTAACTTATTTTAAATTATTCGAATAATTTATTTTGATAAAACAATACAATTGTAAGCTTTAATTTATAAAAGAATGAACATCCACGTTTCTTTTCATAAATATGGGAAAACTAGACCAGTTTGTAGAGCAAAATTTAGAACATGTGTAAAGAAGTGAAAGGGAAAAACTAATTAACATTAAGTGACCCCGAAGGGCTCCTGATCTGTTAACGCACTTTACCGAAAAGTTAAAATTTATTTCAATCCATTGAATGCTACAGACAAATACTTCTAGAAGAGTTGTAAGAAAGTTCATTTCAATACATTGATGATAGACAGCAAATACTCCTAGAAGTAGTCTGAAAGGTGCTTATATGCAACATATTTAAGTGGCAACTGCGCAAATCCTATAAGAACACTTGGATTGCATATTGCTCAGAAACGTTGTCGAAGAATCAACCTGAATCATCAGTGGATGAATGATGGAAAAATGTTTGGGATGAAAATACTATCGTAACATATGAAAACTACGATCAACTACCGCCCAAGCTGTTAAAAATATTAACGCCCTAACTTCATATTTTTAGTATTAAATTTTTAAAGTTCTACTATAATCCTTAAGGATGTTTGGTGGATATTGGTGGCATCCTTACCAATCCGTAGTTTTTAATATACAATACTCATTTGGTTCAACATGTTAGCGAGGAAAGGATAAATTTGTTAAAAAAGTTTTGTTTTTATGTGGGTATGTTTCCATTTTGATCATTTTTGCTTAATTTGAGTTATAATGATAATGTTAAAGAATCTATGCCAATTATTTTTCAATATAACTCATTATCATAAACATTAAATTTATTATAAATTATTATATTTGATTCTTGATTTTTTATATTAAAAAATTAAAATTTATATTTATAACAATTATATGGAGGAAAAACAAAAAAAACAAAACATCTAATAATTAAAATGCTGCGAAAATAATCTTAGTTTATTTTTATTCAGTTTAACAAAGAAATGTTCACCAAAAGGAAATGTAGTTTATTTGTTCAACGTGAACGAACATGTTTAAAAATACTCTAATCAAATACTATTGGGAAGGGAAAAGCTGAGGTGTAATTTTACCTTTGGATTTTTATTCTTTAACAAAGAAATGTTCAACAAAAAGGAAAGGTAGTTTATTTGTTCAAGGTGAACATGTTTAAAAAGACTTTAATTAAATAATACTAGAAGGGAAAAGCTGAGGTGTAATTTCACTTTTGGTTTAAGAAGTATGGAAGTTATTTATTTTATTT
>APFE031402238.1:99311-116109 GCA_000404065.3 Pinus taeda | reverse complement strand
TCCTCTGGCAGCCTTGGATAATACACTAGTTGGAAGAGAAGAAGAAGCTACTGCATTTAATTCCTTAAGTAACAACTTTTGTTGATGTTTGAGCTTGCTAAGTTCATGCAGAGAAATGTTTGCTCGAGTCTTCTTCATATCTTCAACTATGTTATAATCCATAGAATCTGTAACTACTAGAGTTTTTGATGATGATGGAGGATTGGATGAAGATGGTTTTGTTTGGGGAGATGAAATTGGAGTTTTCTCTTTAGCAATAGGATTTGAGTTTTTCTTCTTTTGATTTGACTGATTAGGTCCTATGATACTCTTACTTCTGGTGTTTACTAGTAGGGCTTCCTATTCACTTTCGTTGTCAGAGTTGGGTAGAATAAAATCCCACATTCCATGACATTCAATTGTTTCTTCTTCCTCTGTTTCTTCAGCTGATAAAACAATATCTTCTTCTTCATCATCATCTAAATCATATTCTGCATTTGATATAGCATTTGGGGGTTTAGGATCAGTTGGCTGATTTCTTTTAAAATTCCTAAATGTTTTTTTGATGAATTTTCAGCTACCTGCTTTAATATCTACCATTTCATTGAACATAGTTTTAAGAACTTTTTGTAGGCCTTCCATGTCATATGGATCTTTGGTTATTTTCTTCTTTGATTCATCTCTAAAAGTTACTTTCTTGGATTTTTTTTCCTCTAATGCGTTTTTCTTTTCTACGGCCAAGATACAATTTTCAACATCCATTGCTTCTTTCATATTTTTTGCTAACGTTGGTTTGGCAGCTCTATCAATGAAGATGGATGTGTTTGAAGGTAGAGAAGAAATGTACCATTCATTTCAGACCTCCTCACTAGGCTTGGATGCTGCAGGTATTTTATTCAATAACTTATTGAAACGTGAGTTGAAGTCCTTAATGGGTTCTTTTGGTTCATCTTTCAAATTGGAAAGGTCGTTTATCAAAGTTGTTGTAGACCTATCATCTCCAAATTTAGTTAGAAATTGCTCTTGAAAAGCATCCCAGCTATTAACTGAGCTTGATGGTAATGAAAAGTACCATAAGCCAGCTGCTCCTTGTAGAGAATATGGGAATAATCTTACAACATTCAAATTAATGGACAACATGAAATTATTTATATGTTCTTCCGCTAACAGGTCGTTATCAGGATTAAATTTAGGTAACCATTTTTCTGGATGTGTTGGCAATTGGGTCAACGGTGTAGGCATTCTAACAGCTCCTGGGTTGGTCCATGGCCTTGGTTGAGGTTGATTATGTGCCATTGTTGGGATATTAGTAGAAGACAGTGAAGCAGTGGGTGAAGGTGATTAGGTAGAGGATGGTGTATCTCTTGTACCTGTGTGAATCACGATCTGGAGTTGGGAAGCGTGTGTGTGACCTTGCAATGATATGGATGGAATGGACGATGATGATGAAAGAATCTCGCTGCTAGATTCTAATGGTGTCTTCCTAGGCCTTTTACGACTTGGTAGAGGGAATTCAATTGGTGGGATTCCAAGTTTTTCACTCTCTGTTCTAGTTAGTGGTTGCGATGGGATATATTGAGAAGTGAAACTGCCTTGGGATAACTCAGACTCTTCTTGAGATATTGAAATCCCCTGCAATTTGTGAATCAAAGATTGTACTTCAGGGGGTTCAGAAGAAGTATTGTCTCGCTTGTTTAGGATTTCAACAGTGGGTTCTGTATTTTTCTTTTAAACTTCTCTCTTGGGCATAGGAGATTTGGAATGTGAATGAGAAGTTGGACGAGATGGTGAGGGAGTTTTACTCTTAGAACAACTTGTAGATTTAGATTTACTCGCCTTTCATAGTCAGGCCCTCCTTCTAGCACCAAAAATGTTGATACCTCTAAAATCGTTGCACCAACATTGGGGATAACCACCCGGTCCATCCCTTAATGCAGTTCCGTTTTCGTTTGGGATGATGGCTTTGACTGGATAGTATGGGATCAATTTCCCAATAAAGTGTGATTTGATGAATTGGTGTTCAATATATATTACAAAATGATACATGATTTGGACAATGAAGTATATATATATTATATATATATATTTTATATATATATATAATATATTATATATATATTATATATATATAGTAGTATATTATAATATATTTATTATATATATTATTAATTATATATATATATATATATATAGATATATGTATAACCCGGGTAATACAATATCAATGCGATTTATAATGATTTCTGGTAATCAAATGTTAATGAAAATAAATCACTTGGCTACAGAAATTTAAGCATGAATGATGATCACTTTAAACAAAGTGATATAAGACATATCACATATCATAATAACATCAATTGTCAGCATATGTGCTTAAAAATATCAATTCCAAATTATTCAAAAGTGATATAATGCAGAATTGTATGAAAAATTCACATATAACAACAATATCGAATCAAAAGACTATTTAATTGCATAACATGAAACAAAGAGACATTGATAAAAGTACCATATGTATTTGATCCTCTTACGAAAGTAACAGTCTAGTTCACTCTTCTTCTTTTGAAAACTTCAAAAAGATACAGAAATGCAAGTCCTCTTGAAATCTCTTTTACAACAAGTTTGAACCTTGATCCTTGTCTTCTACAAAAGTAAATTAAGAAGTACAAAAATGCTATCTTCTTAAATCTAATTTTAATACAATTTTAGGACCCTTTCTCAAATGACATGAAAGGGTATTTATAGTAAAATTAAAAATAAATTGTTCGTAAAAAGTGCTTAAAGTGGTTGGAACAACCTTTCTCAAAATATGGAATTTCATGTTAAAAATAGAATTGTGATAGCTCTTGAAAAGATGCATTACATCTACCATTCCTCATGCGGCTTCAAGTTACAAATCTCAAGCGTAGTTTGGATCTCTGGTGGATGACTCATCCTGGCATGCAACTGACCTGTGTATACCGCACCCGAGAGTTCTGGCATCATGCGGTCTGTTGCATCAACAAGACATTTGATTGTCATTTGTTGGCTATGCGGTTTGACTAAATAGAACCAATATGTATCCCAATTGAGGCTTTCTAATTTTTTGAGTTGCTCCTCTCTCGTATTCAAATCTTGCTTCTATTGTTTTTCCAATACTTTTGCTTTTGGAAGATTTTCTCGAGAACACTCAAAAATTAAATTGGCACTGTGTAAGTTATCATTTATTAGCTCAATGATATTATTCCTCACCACCATGGCCCTTGAAGTTTCTCTTTCTGCTTTGATCAGCTGTGTCTCCCATTCTGAAAATTATATCTCTTTATGAGTTTCTTCAATCACTGGCAATTTAGTAGCCCTTCCCTTTTTTGTGCTTTGCCAAGAGATATAAATTGTGATTTTGTCATCTGCATCCTCAAATTCCAACCTAGAATTGACCACTTGATCTATCAGTGTGTTGGTTTTGATACATAGTGGACGAATGAGAGATATCTTTTGGCAGAGTTTGGTTAGCTGTTGAGATAGGAAATTATTTATTTCTAAGGCTTCCTTTATAAACTCTTCAACTTTGGGATTGTCTTTGAATTGCTCCATTGAGAGTTGTAGCTGCTTTATTTTCTCATCCTTAGATTTAATCTCTTCATGATGTGCTAGTTTTAGCTGTTCGATCTCCTGAGATAACTGTTGTAGCCTTTCAATAGCCTGTTGATCAATCCTCTGTTTTTCTACCCTTAACTGTTCTTCAAGCTGTTTAATATTTTGATCTTTTTCCTTGACCAATTGATTGACTTCGGTTGCTTTATCTATTTTGGTAACTGTATGCACTCCTGCAAACTGAGATAATTTGGTCAAGTCGTTAGACGGATTGACCTCTGAGTCTTTTCAGGAACTGTTGCTGATGCTTGGTCTATATTTCTCTTTTTCCGTTGCCTTTTGACTACAAATCTATGTTTAGGGCTATAAAACACATCCAACGGTGGAATTTATTCTATGTTCAATGTAATCTATGATGATGGATACTCAAGGATTACCTCAATTTCTTTTGGAGCTTAGTCCTTGCTGGATGGTGTTTCAATCACAGGATCATGAATTATGGGTTGTTTTCTTAAAGGGGATCTCGTTGCGATAACATTTTGGGTATCATTTTTTCCTTTAATCTGTTGATCAAACTCTTCCCATTCTTTGATCAATATCAGATCAATGTGAACATCTGTGTCCATCTGTTCACTTGCCTTCTCACTTGTCTCGGTTGCACCAAAAGTTTTCCTATATCCTGCTCCATGCTTTGCTCCATTTTCTGGATCAATGGTGCAATATCCAATAGGTCTAGTGGTACCGTATGAATTCTTTGCATCCTGTATTGGATGAATTGGTCCATTTTTATTGATCCTAGCTTGACTTTTGCCTTGTGGATCACTTGTGTGAATGTCTCTGCTGATGTAAATAAGTCATCGAATTCATCTTTCTCATGGATGAATTGTTTAACCTTTACCTGAGTAATAAAATTAAAAGCAACTTTATTCGGGTCATACTGCCTTTTGGGAATAACAACTAGGTTCAAACCCTTTGTTTTCTTGGCTTAAATTTGAGCATGTTTATAGTCATGCAATGAATAGATGCAACATCAAACAGGAAAGGGAGGCCATAACTATTTCTTGGCGTCTTTGAGATTTTTCGTAAGCCCTTTTTCAACTGTCTAATAAGTTATTTCCCTAGCCAATAGTTTATCTGGGACATATAGAGGAAGGACATGTAGGTCGATAATGCTACCAAAAACCCTAATGTATGTGAACAGTTCTTCCCCAAACCAACTTCCAATTGAAATTAAATCAATACTAGCCTACTCGGACCGCCGAGGAGTTGGTCTATTAAAAATGACCTGATGAATGGGTAGGATGAAGCCATGACAAATTTTGTAGAAATGTTTCTTATATTGTTTCTGCCATAAGCATTTATGGTAAACATGGATAGGTCTTGGGTCCTGGATAGTCCATTTCCATCCCATGATGGGAAAATCAGAATTGAAACAAATGGTATCGACTATGTAGGCACTCATATAAAATGGGGGAACAACTCGGGTGGTAACAAACCTATTTTTCCTATAATCAAGTATTTGAATGGCCATTTTGTTTGATAGGATAGTAGCCCAATCCATTACAAAAGAGTTAAATGCTACTTCTATTAACGGAACCATTTAATAGAAAACTTAGTAGAATTGGAGCTTCCAAATAATCTACACATCATTGCGGCAACATAACAATATGGAGATGCCAGGGAGTCCACGGAATACATATCGGATGATTTGTGCTTGTGTTTGTTGGGGAAATGCCTCCATTTCCTGATGGGGTCAAACTCTATTTGATTTTCCTTCGAGAAAGCTTCAAGGAATGCCTTATTGTAGTACTTTTGAGGCTCTGGCAAATGATACATTTTCTTCAAGTCTTCAAGCTTGAAGGATCCAAACATTCTTCCATCAGCTGTGAAGAGTGTCCTATCCATTATATTGATGCTTTCAATTACCCATTTTACCATGTCATTATATGGCAAAATATTTGGGTGGGCCGCTATTTGATGAAGGGAAGAGCCAACTAAATCATCAAGTGTGTTTTCTGACTCTGGAGGTCCATGAGTTGTTGCATGTCCCTTAGTTACCTTTGGCTTTTCCATTTCTAACATATCATATATGCCTTCCCATGAAAGTTTCCCACAATCTTGACATGTGGTATCTGATATCAATACAATTTTTTCTTGTCCTTCTGCCACTACAGGGTGAGCTTTTGTCTTTCGAGCTTTCTTTGACATTTTGGTTGGCTGCATACTCCCAGATTCAAACTGCGAAAATGCAATAGAGGATAGTGATAGGATAAAACTTTCAGAGAAGCTAAATTCTTGTAAAGATAGTATTGAAAGAAGCACAGACGAAAATCAGAACAGGAGCATTTGATGTGAAATATTTCATATTATAACTTGATATTAACATGAAGGATGAAATCTTGAAGGACTGCGATCATAAATATTCTTAATGCTTTGTCGTAACCAACGACGTGAAACTTTAATGTTCAATGAATGGACCACATTGCAGATTTCCAAAGGTCTTATTAGAATGTGTGCCATGAACTTTCTAGTTTTGCGATGAGAGATTTCAATATATTATGTTAATATGTAAAAGCAATCACATATCGCAAGTCGAGAGTTATAGGTGCCATGTTCCAAGATTCTTTTGAATTTCTACGATTGTGATAAGTAATGACCTGGAATATAGAGTTGGGTAATTCCTTATTTAACTCGGACAAATGGTGTTTTCCCTTTATTATTATTGAACCACTTTATTATATTTTGAGATCGCATCATGTGCCCCCGAGGTAAGTAACACTTGTCTCTGTTGGGATTGCGATATGTGATCAATGTATATTGCATCACAAGTTTTCGGGGCCAGCGTCATTTGGTTTTTGGGGTATGAGAAATGTAAGAATCATATCACATCGCATTGTTTCAAGGGACCACTGAAACATATTCTTTGGAATTTGAGATATGCAAAATATGATAGTTTTATTGCATCGCATGTCTGTCAATGGTTTGCTTAAGAGGCTCTATGATTGAGACTTTCGCATTGCAACATGATTATTCGGATTAAATGTCCCTTAACCTTAAGCGATTGTGATTTGCGATGTGTGTTGCTTTTAGAGGGTTTTTTTGAAGCACTTTTATTTTAAAAACAAGAAACAAAGAAATTTATTTCAATGTAAAGGTTTTATTGTTTTTTTACAAACTAAAGGGACCCTATTTCCTATTTAGCATCTTAGAATAAAATTAAGAAAATTTTGAAATGGGGGGGTTGTTGTATAGCACAACAATTGGCGATTCACTAAAAGAACCAGTTATATCTGAATAAAATGATGAAATTTCTAACACTTTCTCAAGTACAAGAAATTGAGGAAAATGAACTATTTTGAAATTAGTTAGATAAACAAAATTACTCTGAATAAGAAAAATTGATCAATTTTCAAATCTCTTTTTCAAACCCTTATTATAAATCAAAACATTTTTGGTTTCTTCAAGTCTTTATTGGTTTTTAAAGATAAAGTAGGGGGCTCTTGCAACTTAGCTTGAATTTACTCTTTTGTCACAGGTAGTGCCACTACTTCCAGCAAACATCTATAGTCTCGATAGGGTTACCTTTCAACCATCAATTATTCATTATCCCATCCATCTAAGAGTATAATCTTTTAAAGATAAATTCAAAAAGATATTTCTATATATATTTTCATTTTTTCTTTTTTCTTTTCCAGATAAAAGGCATTTCCCTGGTTTGGGATCCAAAAGATGACAATGCCATTCACTGGTTGTAACTGAACTGAACAAGTTGGCTCATGATGAGACCCCTTGTCTTATGATTATAAGCCATTACACTGTTTTGGTATGTGATATTGGTAATGTCAGTTTAATTAGTTCCATATGATCATGGTAAGCAGGCTCGTAATGAGACCTCTTATTTTTTATATCATATATATTTTAGAATTACACTCTAAAAAATCATAAACCTAGTGGATGGGTGTTAGGCCCCTATACTACTAGTGTAACCCCTTATTGTTATTAGTACAACCCCCTTTTTATATTGATTTACGCATGTAGTGCCGATATTTTTACTGTTGTAACCCATAGAAGCCCACTACTGTTATTATTGTGCCCTTACATTATTATTGTTATGTCAGCTCTGATTATATTATGAAGCCTTAGACTCCTATATATAGAAAGGAGGTCTTTTCATTTGTATCATCCAAGAATTGTTCATTTATGTAATGTAAATGAGGTTGCCCCTTCGAAGAGGCTGAATCCTAAGGCATTGATCTATCTTTTCTATCTTTCTTGAAGTTGGTTTCATAACAGTTGGTATCAGAGCTTTGGATTCTAGGGTTTCGCTGCCCCAAACAGGCCATCGTGGCATTTTCACTATAACATTGTTTCTGCGATGTTTCAGAAGCTAAAACAAAAACCCATTTGAGAAGACATCGTGCTGAATCTCGGGTCTGAATTTCATAGCTTTTCGCACTATATTTACGGAGCTATGATCTGAGGACATTGATCTTTTTGGAGTCTCCTGAATTACATTCCAAACAGGTGACCTGGCGAAAATCGTCATAACTTTCTCTCTGAGCATCAGATTGCAATTTCGTAAGAAGGTATAGAAAAAGGACGGACTGTAGTTTCTTATATATATTTTTCAGAGCTAAAGGTTGAAACAGTTAATCGTGGAATGTTGTACAAGTTCGCTCTACTAAACTAGTCTATAATTAGGTCACTATGGGAGATTACATGTAACTCTTCCTTGGAGAACCCAATTTGGATCAAAATGGTGGCATTGGAAAGAGAACACAGAGGGCTACTACATGTCGCAATTTCAGGACTTAAATATTCAAAAGTACAGAGATACAGTCGTTTCAAGATCGAGCTCCTAAAATCAAGAGAAAGGCGAAATGGGGAAGTTTGATGGCAAGGATCCGGTAAATTGGATACTTCAGATGGAGCAATATTTTGATCTACATGGTGTACCACTGTTACAAAAGGTATGTATGCATCTTCATATTTGAACGGATCAATTTTTATGGTAGCAAATGGCTTGTTCTCGTAAAAATTGTTACGTGGCAATTTTCAACGGAGGAAAATGATAGCACATTTAGGATAAAAGACAAACGACACTTGAAGAGCAAACCACACAATTGGAAAGAGTAAAAGGGCTTTGTTACATAATTGGAAAGTAAGATTATGTAACAAGGAAGTCTACCCACCACAAACTATAAAGATGGAAGTGGTTTTTTCCCCTAGCTTCCACAACCTACAAGGTTTAACCAAAAACAATTGGAAGAAAAAAGAGAAAAAGGGATTTGTTACAATTGTGATAGAAAATGCACTAAAGGTCATAAGTGTGCTGAGAAGAAATTATTTTACATAGAGTATGAAGTGGAGGAAGAAAAGGATCAAGAAACATCAAAAGAAGAGGATATACGCGAGGACCCAACCCCAGAGAAAGAAGAAATGAATCAGACCATATCCTGTAAAGCATTGGCAAGAATTACTTCTCCTCAAACTCTCAAGATAGAAGGACATATCAAGAATAAAAAGGTGCAAGAAGTGAAAGATCACATCGAGAAAGAAGAAATGAATTCAACCATATCTAGTAATTCATTGGTCGGAATTACCACTCCTCAAACTATCAAGATAGAAGGACATATCAAGAAGAAAAATGTTCAAGAAGTGAAAAATCACACCAATCATCACGAAATGAATCCAACCATATCTTGTAAAGGATTGGAAGAAATGAACACTCCTCAAAATCTAAAGATAGAAGGACATATCAAGAAGAAAAAGGTTCAAGCAATGAAAGATCACATCGAGCATCAACAACAAGTTCTCCAACTTTTAAAGGATAACGCCACTTTGGTGCGAAATCGAATGAAACAACAGGTAGATCAACATTGTAGTGAAAAATATTTTGATGTAGGTGATTGGGTATTTTTACTACTACATCTCAAGCAAGCTATTTATGAGAAAGAAATGTTGGCAATACTACATGCACTTAAGAAATGGCGACCTTACCGAATGGGAAGACACTTCCAGGTAAAAATGGATCATGATAGTCTTAAATACTTTGTAGAACAACTATTATCTTTAGAAGAACAGAAAAAATGTGTCACAAATATGATGGTTTATGACTTTGACATCATCTATAGAAAATGGAAGCAAAATTTTGATGCAGATGCACTCTCAAGAAAGGATGAGGATGTAAAAGCATTGTTTTGTGCTATTTCTATTATCCAACTGGATTGGATAAATGAAGCAAGGAATGAATGGAAGAAGGACGAAAACGTATGGCCACTTATTCAAAAGTTGCAAAAGATCCCAATTCAAACGATATTGCCAGAAATTGAAGAGGAAGGAAAAATAATATTGGAACCTGGAGCAGTCACAAAAACAAGAACCTGACAACTACGAAATCGATCAATTTCAGAGTATCTCATCAAGTGGAAGAACTTACCCACTGAGGATTCCACATGGGAGGACAAGAATTTTATACAGAAGCATCAAGAACTACTCAAGCGTGTTGAGGACAACACTTTTTGAAGGAGAGGGGCATGTTAGGCCCCTATACTACTAGTGTAACCCCTTATTGTTATTAGTACAACCCCCTTTTTATATTGATGTGCCCATGTAGTGCCCATATTGTTACTGTTGTACCCCATATAAGCCCACTACTGTTATTCTTGTGCCCTTACATTATTATTGTTATGTCGGCTCTGATTATATTAAGAAGCCTTAGACTCCTATATATAGAAAGGACGTCTTTTCATTTGTATCATCCAACAATTGTTCATTTATGTAATGTAAAGGAGGTTTCCCCCTCAAAGAGGCTGAATCCTAAGGCATTGATATATATTTTCTATCTTTCTTGAAGTTGGTTTCATAACAATGGGGTTAATCTTTGACTCCTTAAGAGTTATTGGATGACAATTATAGAGATGTAGATGCTTAGTTGTAGAAAGTATTTACTCTTTTTTTTTTTTTTAAATAACCTTTCTAAACTGATAAAACACAAAATGATTTACTATGTTTTTCAGGTTTGAAATATTTCACAATTTCAAAGAACATCTCAGAGTTTTATGATGTTTATCTAGTTTCCAAAACTGTAAACATTTCTTGAAAGTTTCTACTTTTTAAAAGCAGATATTCACAATATATTTTCAATGAGATTTCAATAGTAAAAAGCCAATGTTATACTATTTACAACATTATTTCTGAAAGAACTCAAAATTTGCGTAAAAATATGTATATATAAGAAGGGGTTACCTCCTAAGGGAAAGAATTTCTTTAGGGTAAGCCCATTCACAGGAAGAGAATCTCTCTTTCCTGTTAAGTCTTGAAGTAGAAATGTTGATGAGCCTATCTTTTCAACAATCTAGACTGGTCCAAGCCACATCTTCTGAAATTTGGTATGCTTACCTTTGTCTTCATGTGCTTTGTCCCATTTCAAAATGAGATCACCAATCTGTAATGTTTTTGAGCCGGCTAAACTTGCATCAAAAGAGGATTCAATGACTTGCTGATGTTTGGCATGAGTAATCTTGGCTTTTTCTCTTTCCTCGTCTAATTTAAGAATTTGACCAAACCTTAACTGAATTGAGGGAGGAGTTTCTTAAATGAATTGTACTAGGGCTAGTGATGGGAGGGCTAGATTTGGTGGAATAACAACTTCTTTCCCATACACTAATTTAAAAGGAGAAATACCTATTGAGGCCTTCTGAGTTATACGATCTGCCCATAGTGCAAATATTAAAGATTTATGCCAATTCTTTTGGCTTTGATCGACACTTCTTTTAATAATCCTTATGAGATTTTTGTTAGTTGACTCTGCTAAGCCATCTCCTTGGGGATAGTAATTTGCAGAGTATTTTAACTTAAAACCTCTCTTAAGAGTAGATTCAACTATACTATTTCCATAAAAATAAGATGCATTGTCAAAGATAAGTGCATTAGGTAAACCAAACCTGGTGATGATGAAATGATCAATAAATTCAATAATCGCATCAGAATTTTCTACCTTTAGTGGAATTGCTTCTACCCACTTAGTGAAGTAGTCTGTGGCTGTAAGGATGTATATGTGCTACTTGGAAGAATGAGGAACAATCTCTCCTATAATATCAAGCCCCCACTACTCAAATGGTTTCTTAATATTAACTGGTTCTAAAGGAAGGCTGGTTTCCTTTGTCTCCCACTAGCAGTTTGGCATACTTTACATTTCCTCACATAGTCATGGGTATCTTTGAAGAAATTTGGCCAATAATACTCTGCATGCAGTATCTTGTGTGCTACAGTGTCTCCTCCAAAGTGTCCACCAGTTGGGCCATCATGGAGTTCCTGTAAAACCGTTTGCGCTTCAGATTTTTCAAGGCATATTAACAAAACAGAATCATAGTTTCTTTTGAATTACACATCATCAATGATTTCATAGTGTTTGGATTTTAACCTTAGGGCATGTTTGTTTTTGTAGCTGAATTCAAGGGGGGCATATCCATTTTTCAAGTAACAAATTAGATCAGCATATTGAGATTTAGAATCAATCATACTTAACTCATTCACTTGTCCAGTACTACCTGAATTTTCATGATCTGGTATATTGGAAGCTCTTTCCAGCAACCTACAAAAACCTTGTCCTCTAACAATTTTTGTTGGTTTAATATCAATGTCATATTCTTGTAAAGTTGTTACCCAGTTAGCTCTTTTCTCTCCTACCTCTCTTTGAATTAGCAATTGCCTCACTTTAGAGAATGGGACTATCACTTTTGTATGTGTTTTCAGGAGAAAATGTCTAAAATGTTTAACAAACTTAAATACAACGAATGCTTGTTTCTCAACTTCTGAATAAATAAGCTCAGCACCCTACAAATTGGAATTAAAGAAACATATGGGTGCTTCCACATGCTGATCATTGATTTGTGTTAAAACAACAACATAAGATGATTAAGTAGCCAAAGTATACAAAATAAAATGGCTAGAAAGATTTGGAGTATTCAATGCAGGAGCATTAATGATTGCTTGTTTGATTGAGTCAAAAGCTTCTCTTTCGTTATGTCCCCATTTGAAGAATAATTTTTTCTTTATCATGGATTGCAAGGGTAGAACAATATGAGAAAAATTAGGAACAAATCTTTTTACAAAATTTATTTGTCCCAATAATGATTGCATAGATTTCTTATTATGTGGTAAAGGGATATTAGAAATCTCCTTTATCCTATCAGGATCAATGTGTATGCCATTTTTGGATACAATAAACCCTAATAGTTTACCTTCATTAAAAGAAAAGAATGATTTTTTAGGATTTAGGGAGATCCCATACTTTTTTCAATTTTCAAAGATTTGCTTTAAATCATGCAAATGGTTGTTCTTTTTCTTAGAATAGACAGTTATGTCATCCGTAAACAACAACCATTTTATTGATAAAACATTTGAAAGCTATATCCATGGCTCATTGGAAAGTAGCTCCAGCGTTTATCAAACCAAAAGGCATTTTTTGATAAGCGTATGTTCCCCATTTGGTTCTGAATGTAGTCTTTAATCTATCATCTGGATGTACCAGGATCTGATTATATCCAGAAAAACCATCAAGAAAAGACATTAATTTTGAGCCAACTACTAATTGTAGTATCTACTCCATTGTTGGTAATAGAAAATTATCCTTTTGACATGCTTTGTTGAGATTTATAAATCTGTGCAAATCCTAATATCACCATTCTTTTTCCTAACAGGTACCAATTTTGAGACCCATTTCGAATGTCTGAAAGGAAAAATTGTTTTGGCTTTAAGGAGTTTATTCAACTCTGCTTTGATTTGACTGTCAATGTTAGGGTGAATTTTCCTTAATTTCTGTTGTACAAGTTTCTCATCAGAATTCATTGGAATTGTATGTTGAATAATAAAGGTATCATAAGTTTTCAGATCCTCATAATTCCAAGAAAAAACTTTTTTATTTTTTTTCAATATTCGGATGAAAGAAAATCTTTCTTCATGTGAAAGCCCAAGTCCTAGATTGACATTTTGTGATTCAAACCTTAAATTTGAACTTTGAAGCTTTGAATTAGTGACCTTCTTGAATCTATTCTTTTTTTGGTAGGTAAGACCCATGGGGGATTTGAACCAGTGACTTATCACATGGAGTGCCTTAACAATGCACCCATTCACCACCAATCCAAAGCCCCATGGGCTACCTTTTGAATCTATCCTTAATATCATAAAGATCTTCCAAATTAACCACAGATTTAGGAATAGAATTTTCATTGAGTTTCTGATTTAATTGAAGATCATGATTGCTTTCATCGATGATTTGGTCGTCATAAGATCCTTCAGATGTAAAGAAATTTAAGATATCCTCATCATGATTGAACACATGCCAATTGGTGGCATTATCTGGGATGGATGGTCTAAAAATTAACTCAATAGAAAATCTATCTAGACTATAATCCTCAGATGGAAGGAGCTTAGAAGCTACATTAGCCAGGAGATCTACTGCTGCATTCTGTGATCTGAGAATAGGAGAGATATCAAATGCCAGAAAATGAGATATAAGATCTTGAACAAGTGATTGATAATGTTTCAGATGTCCCGAAAGACAGTGAATAGTATTTCTCACTTGTTTAATGACAATTTCGGAATCACAAAAACTTTCAAATATTGGACATTCAGGCCTATTTCTTTATATAGACCTTGAACCAATGCTTCATATTATGCAGTATTATTGGTACACTCAAATTCTAACCTGCATGATAACATTACCTTTTCTCCTTCAAGACTGACTAAAATACATCCTGCTCCTACACCGTCATTAGATTTAGATCCATCAAAATACAAGGACCAAAATAAAGGCTTATCTACATGTTTATCTACAAGTTTAACTACAATATTAACACATTTAGAAGTATCAGTCTGTGAAAAATTCTCAACTTGCGATGTGACATTACTAACTGAAAAAGGTGATTGTTGAGCATTGAAGTTCCCAAAAAATGATTCAGCCAAATAGTTTCCAAGAATATTATTATTGAAGGCTACTGGTTCAATATATTCTTCAAATTCTGTTACTATGTGAGAAAGTGTTTTTCACGGTCAATTTTGATTTGATTTAGCTTCCCATTATAAGGAAGCCACATGTGAGACCAATCAGTTGAAATATAACCATGAGGTTTTTCAGACCAATCTCTGCTAAGAATTAAACCATAAAACTCAGGGACGTCAGCAATCAATATGTCAATTATTTAAACAACCCTTAGATCAACAGATAATCTAATAATAACTTAATTTATTTCTCCTAAAACTTGAACCTTAGATTGATCTAATTGGACAATATGAACCGCAGACTTATGGGGTTCAATATTTAATTTGGAGAAAACTAATGTTGGCATTATATTTGATGAAGCCCTTGAATCAATCAAGGAGTTATGCAAATTTCTATTGTAGATCATAAGTTAAAAGAAAAGGAGGGGTATGAGAATTTGATCTATCTCCAATTAAAATGGCATTGGTAGAATCTACCTTATCATATGGTGGCCTACCCGCTCCTCTGGTAGCCTTGGACAATACACTAGTTGGAAGAGGAGAAGAAGGTACTGCATTTAATTCCTTAAGTAACAACTTTTGTTGATGTTTGAGCTTGCTAAGTTCATGCAAAGAAATGTTTTCTTGAGTCTTCTTCATATCTTGAACTATTTTATAATCCATAGAATATGTAACTACTAGAGTTTTTGATGATGATGGAGGATTGGATGAAGATGGTTTTGTTTGGGGAGATGAAATTGGAGTTTTCTTTGCAGGAGTTGTCTCTTTAGCAATAGGATTTGAGTTTTTATTCTTTTGATTTGACTAATTAGGTTCTATGATACTCTTACTTTTGGTGTTTACTGGTAGGGCTTCTTATTCACTTTCGTTATGAAAGTTGGGTAGAATAAAATCCCACATTCGATGACATTCAACTATTTCTTCTTCCTCTATTTCTTCAGCTGATAAAACAGTATATTCTTCTTCATCATCATATAAATCAGATTCTGCATTTGATATAGCATTTCGGGGTTTAGGATCAGTTGGTTGATTTCTTTTAAAATTCCTAAATGGTTTCTTCGATGAAGTTTCAGCTACCTACTTTTTAATCTCTACCATTTAATTGGACATAGTTTTAAGAACTTTTTATAGGCCTTCCATGTCATATGGATATTTGGTTACTTTCTTCTTTGATTCATATCTAAAAGTTACTTTCTTGGATTTTCTTTCCTCTAATACATTTTTCTTTTCTACGGCCAAGATACATTTTTCAACAACTATTGCTTCTTCCATATTTTCTGCTAACGTTGGTTTGGCAACTCTATCAACAAAGATGGTTATGTTTGAAGGTAGAGTAGAAATGTACCATTCATTTTGGACCTCCTCACTAGGCTTGGATGCCGCAGGTATTTTATTCAATAACGTTTTGAAACATGAGTTGAAGTCCTTAATGGGTTCTTTCAGTTGTGAAGGCTTTGTCCACATTAATAAAGAAAATAGAGAAAAGATTGAGGAAAAATCAAATAAATGTACCTTTATTGGATATGGTGTTAATGTTGTTGGTTATCGCTTATATGATTATGAAAATCATAAAATCATTAGAAGAAGAGATGTCATATTCAATGAAAAGTTCTTATATAAGGATCAGATGGAGGGAAAGAAACAAGAAAAGGACAACAAAGAATACACAGTGCTTGATGAGATCACAAGAAAAATAAAGGTGTCTGAAAAATATAATGATCAGCAACCACAACAACAATTACAACCACAACAGCAATAGGCACGTCAAACACCTAAAAGTGGAGTTAGAATATCTGCAAGGATAAGTAAACCCCATGAACGATACTCTCTTGAATTATATTATGTATTGCTTACTGATTTTGGTGAACCAAAAAAATATGAAAAAACATGTAGGCTTTAACCCCGTACAAAAATTACCTGCATACGAATTCTAAAACACAAAAAATAAACAATGCAAGAGAATGACACATAAAACACATATACACAGATATTTTCCCCTGGATCCCATAACTAAGACTACCATTTTGATTTTTCATTATGTTCCTTTCAATGTTACAATACATATTTATACACGCTGAAGCATCCAATACCATGGACCGAAAACCATCGCATCCAAAACCATGGACCGAAAACCATCACGTCCAAAACCATGTGCAAAAAACCACACACAAAACCATAGGTAGGTTCGCCCAGCCTAATATAGGGTCCAAAAAAAAATTCCCTGGGGTGCTGCCCTAAACCC